>ML419062.1:0-95591 GCA_005239525.1 Nicotiana knightiana | reverse complement strand
TCTCATTTTTCAATCAGCACTACACTATAAACTCCATGATCGCACCAGACTTCTAATCCCTGGGGAAGCTCTAACATTACAGAGATAACCAATGTTTCTAGTAATACTGACTACTTCGCTACTGATTCCTTCAAATATCCTTTGGTCTCTTTCCATCCAAACAGCATGACTGACTTCTACATAAATCATTGTAAAGACTTGAGCTGATTGTGATCTGCCCTTGGCAGTACTCTTGACAGCCCATTGTATTTGCTGCTAACATGTAGCTGCTGAAAAAGGTTTACTCTTCATCCAAACCTAAAGCTTTAGTAAATCTACAATTTCCGTTTAAGTTATCTCTACATTCATGTTGACTTTGACAGAGAGCACAAGATATCTACCCGTACACCCCAGCTAGCAACCTTCCTGCAGTAAGTAACTTGCCGTGCAACATTAACCACATTATTTAAAACGTGTTCCTTTTAAATAGCCTAAAGTAACTTTGAGGGATAACATCTTTTGTTCTCACACCAATATCCTCATGCCTACTGAAAAATGAGAGAATAAATGAAGTAATATGTTAGAAGATATTTAGCTTAATATAGCATATAGTATTCTTCCAAATTCTGTCGTATTTAGAAATATTTATGTTTGGTCATTCTTCTTATTTAATGACTCTCCTAATATCATGTAATCCAAACTTGCCTTACTTCTAGTAGCCTAAACTCCTTTATATGGAACTGCTTAAATATCATCAACAATCAATTCAATACAAGATCTCTCTTCTTTCCACCTATTTTCACATGGTATTAGAGCCTTTAGAATCTTGGTAGTGACATAAATAACTTCACCCTACGGTGGATGGTCTTACACCTGTACCGACAAAGTTTTTCATTCTTTTCATAATTTTACTACTCTTATCTCCTATCTGTAACCAGTTCGGGTGCATCATTCTTTCCTACTATCACTTTCAACATTGTTTTGGTACCATGTGTCACGTTTCAATGTTCACATTAGTCCAGGGGTGATATTATTAGTCCACGTCTATTATCTTGTCAAGTCGACAGCCATCCCAGTTAACTGACGTATCATCATCACTACAAGTCAACATCTATAATCAGCATCATATATCATCGTTACATCTCTACCAAGTCAATGCCATGAATAGCCAGGACCTGGCCAAGGCGCCAAGCTGGCAGTACTTGCTTTTGTTCATAACTCTAGTTAAGCCGGCAGTAGCATGTCCTCAAATACAGCCATGTTTCATAGCTTCACTTTGGTGTCACAAACTAGTTGTTTTTGTGTCAGGGCATTGCCAAGTTATCATTTCTTGCATATTCAACTTGACTTTTAAGTTATAGTTTGCAAACTGAAGTTGCTTCATTACCTTGAGTTTGGAAAAGTGGGTCTGACAGTCGAGAACATTTATGTAATAACATATCAGGATACATCCAGATTAATAATATAGAACATTCTTAATTCTGCCACAATCAATAATCTCCGTACTTACGTAATTTCCCTTAATAACAATACTTATTTCATGTAGCTTAAACTTATCTAATTCCGAGTAGCATAAAACTCCAAAAGAGGAGCCGTTATTGTCTAAAACCAGTTCAATACAAGTTATTTCCACAATGTCTAAATGATTCTTAGAGTATTATTTATTTGCGGAGAACTTGAGCATATATGCAGGAAGAATGACCACCTATCTTAATGTGTGACTTTCCTTATATGTGTTGGTCAATTTGAAATAAGTCTGTACTAACTACCTAACGAATAAAACTTATTTGACCTATCTGCATCCAGAACATCCTCATCAAATAAGATCGTTTAGTGTCTAACAGCTATAAGATACACATAGGTAGAGGAAACTCCAACTCTGACAAAAACATATGGTACAAACAAATGGAGCCCATAACATACGTACCAATAAACTCTTTAACAAGAATAGAGGAAGGTATATGTTTCAGCCTAACCTGCATTTGCATGAAGATCAAGCCCATTGTTCCAGCGGGGCAGATGCTTATCAGCATTCCCTTTCCAAGTCTGTTCAAATCTAGCTAATTCATCTGGACGATAGTAAGAAAAATTACATGATATTTAATCCGCTGTTCAGTGAGACCTAAAAAAAGAACATCTAGGTATACTACCTTCTTCTATATTATGCAAAGTCTGCACTGAGTTCACCTTGCCATCAGAATCAAGCTTCCGTGTGAGTGAGTGTCCCTGCAAGTGGCAAGAATGAATAAGACGCTTATGGCTTGTATTTCACCAATTATGTTGCTATTGCCAAAAGTTGGAAATCAAATGTTAACAGAGAAAAATAGATTCGGTCAAAACTCAATGAACATCATTCGGCTATGCTATTAAGAGCAAAACAATGTGGTGCAGTTATCAAGCTCTGAATCTCTTTTTCCATCACAGGGACAAAGTGGTGGGAAGTCCTGTAAATTCCTGAAGTTTAGATGAGACAGAATGACCTTTTAGCGTGTGCACATGAATACTAAACATACAGATAGTCAGATACGGAAAAATCCATTAAGGTTTTACATTTAGTTACTTAAGGCTACATACATAGTTGACATGTCGGCAGATCGGTCCTTCTGGAGGTCACACAGTTTCATGTAATTGATCCAAAACTTTTAGGAAATTCATACTCATAGTTCATGCCTTCTAATTCACTAGATAGACTTTAACATATACACCATATCAAATTTCTGAAATCATTTAAGAACACAGAGGGGAAAAAAACTACTAAACATAGCAAAATACCTCGTCGTGAATGCCCCTAGAGATTCTATGTGTTGCTTGACCAGTTGTTATATCTGCTTGTTTGCTGTCCTCTAAAACCATCTGCTTCACACATGTGGAGTTAGAACCAGGAACGAGGAAGAACTATGCCTTTAAGTTAGAACTAAAGGACATCAATGCAAAGACAACATACTCCATCTCTTCCCGTCCTACGTGTGGTAGTGGCAGTGTAATATGCCCCATTTATCCCACCATATGTTACTCTTCTATAGCTAACGCTCTGAGTCTGGGATTTTGCTCCTTCATTTTTCTTCGCTTTCAACCTATGAGCCACGTCTTTGCTTATGCTTTTGCTCTTGTTATGATCTGCTACATAAGCACAGCGCATTTGCACCAATTAGGATTCTATAAAAATGATGGACAAAAACATACTCGGGGACAAAGGAAGCAAACTAGAACTAACACTTACCATCAGGTTGGTCATCAGGGTGCTCAACGAGTGGATTTGCGTTATTATAAGCATTAGTTTGAGCTTTTGCATTGCTCATTCTGGAACCATTAACACCACAATTTTCCTCTTCTGCTTCTCTCCCTACATCTCCCTCGTCATCAGTATCTAGCTCTATAATAACCGGGCCCTTTGATTTAGCAGCTGGCTGTGAATCAGCTGGTGGAGTTCTATGAGATAACATGGACGACTCTGACGAGTTTTCAGGTGGAGAAGTCATGGAGGAGTCATCAGATGGATCTTTTCTTCCAAAAATCTGGGACATCACGCCTCGAAGTCTATCAAACGGACTACTGGAGGAGTCAGAATTGTCTCTACCATCTCCTTCTCTCTGCATAATTTTCTACTTTACCTCTGAATTCCAGATTAAAACTTCATGACATCATCAATAAAATAGAGATACAGTTTTTACAAAGAATAAAACACCAATTTAGCATATTAAAGCATAATGACCATACATCTTCGTATGTGACAATTTGAAGTAAGTAGCAGATAAGAAACAACAGAAGTTAATAATCGATTATGTAACCTACATAAAAACCTTGTCAATGTTTGAAAAAAATAAGCATACATTTTCTTTAACAATCTAAAGTTTAAGGTAGCCATATTGCTATCAGACGATAGATTTTGCAAAAGCATAAAGTAATAAATGTTTAAGATACTTCATGCATTCGCATGTATCCCGTAGAATTTGATTCTCGGCAACTCTATAGGGATCATCTTCCTCCCCAACATAGACATGTAATTACTTATAGAAAATACACACACTATAAACAAAATTTCAGTTCCTTTCATTCAATAATCATTGAATAGCTGATGTAGAACGTGCCGTTTCGATTATCAGAAAATAACTGAATGAAATAAGAAACGATAATACGTTACACAAGATTACTGGTTTCTTTTACAACAACTACTATGCATCAGTCTTAAACAAGTTGCGGTCGACTCTATGAATATCATGGTATCTCAATCCAATATTATACAAAGGCAACAACAACTACAACAACGCCTCAGTCCCTGGAGTCGGCTGTAAGAATCCTCACTGACCATGTTTCTCCATTTAAATCCATCTTGGGTTAACATCATACAAAATAAAAATAAACTAAAATTATTAGAGATTCTTCTACATTTTCTAACGAATGTGGTGATTCATATCTATTATCTTAAAGTCTCTTAATGTCCGCATCTCTGCTACACTTCTTTCAACCGTCAAGATTTTCTATTCATTCCATTCATTTAATTATCGAATTGAAGAAAAAAAAGAAAAGAAAATCCCGTATCATTATTTCTAACAATTTTACTAGCATGTTTCTAGTATTGGATCATCATTAATGCCAGAGGAGTTGAAGAAACGCATGAAATTATCGATCACATTCGGAGAATTTGCGTATTAATAAACGCAAATGGATAAAGATGATGATAATAAATAAAAATACCTCGGATATGGAGTCGACTTGGGGACCAAATTGAAGAAGACGGAGGAGATAACAAACTGTTTGAGTAATGGCCGGGAAGAGCACTGATTCTTATGTATATAGGGAAGTGGGCAAGAGTGACGCGTGTCAAGAGCCTAGATCCTTCCCTTTTGACTCTACGTATACGTATTGAACTAAGGTCGTACGGTAGGAAAGAAGTGAGGAAAAGAAGGAAATTACTGCTGACCAGGATGACACGGGGGCTGCCACGAAAAATAATCACATGGATATGCCACGTAAGAGCTCTAGAAAGGTAATTACGTTTGGAGAGGTGGAGGGTCAAGAGAAGAGTTTGTTACAACAGAGTGTATAAAGGGGAACGAGTCTGAGCATTGTTGAGGAAGGAAAGTTGTTATGGGTTCACTTCTTATCTCTAACCTCTAATTTCTTCTATCATCTCTCCTCCTCCTTCTGTCTATTAGCAATTCCTTAGCATTTACTATCATTATTTCTGTTTTCCACACTTGGACTTTAGCCATTTGAGTGTTGCTTTTTATCAGCTAGAATTGTAAGTTGCACTTCAGTTATTAAATCAAAGGATTTTGGGTTTACTGTTTCATTAGATTTCAATTTGTAGCAATTACCATATATGTGAACCCATAAGTAAGTTAGGATAAAAGTTAATCAATTTATAAAATATTATCAATATTAGTCAAGTAATTATTTGTGAAAAAATATCAATTTTTGTTTTCTTTTGAGTGAGTGTTGTTGGTAGTTTCTAAAGCTTATTTTGAATTATTTGAACTATATTTGGCTAGATTTTATTGGTTCGGAGGCTAATTCTAAAGGAAAAGTCGTGGTTGAGCATTGATTTGGTTGAGGAGTGAGGTAAGTGTCATGGTTAATCTTGACACGAGGGAACTAGAATTTGATTGGCTTATTTGCTACTTGGTTTATGTGTGGGGACGGCGTATATGCAAGGTGAAGAGTGTATATGCATAGTCATAGGTTAAGCATTCGGGTTGGGACATTAATTCATTGTTTTCAATTATTTCATGTCTTTATTTGATCCATGTTATTATTTGAGAAATGTTTTAACTGCCACTTGCCTTACTTGTTAATTTCATGCCTTAATTGCTAGTTGTTTTCTTGTATCCGTTTTTATTTATTGACTGTCTTTACTTGCCTTCTTACCTCGTGTGTTACTAGATAGCTACATTTATCCACCTTATATCTTTAATTATGAAATTCTTTTATTTCGTTTTATTTTGTGATACATCGTAGTTGGTTATCGGTTGTGTTTAATTTATATTGTTTGGGATCAGCTTGCATGCTGCAACGATATTTATTTATATATATATATATATATATATATATATATATATATATATATATATATATATATATATATATATATATATATATATATATATATATATATTTATGGATCGAGTTGCTTGTCGCAAGGGAGAAGAATTGTTATTTATATATTTATGGATCGAGTTGCGCGCCACAACGGAGAAGAATTGATATTTATATATATTTGTGGATTGGATTGCGCGTCCCAACAGAGAAGGCTTATTTTATTGTGTTTGATCGTTGTTACTGTACTATGTTGTTTTGAGAAGTTGAGCAAAAGTGTTATTCTAGGGCCTTTTGTTATGTAATTTTTGTTTCGATTTTCATGTTATACTTGTTTGCTTTGTTTTGTTGTTATTTAATTATATTTGTACATGTTTTAGTGAGTGACTTGTTATAGCCTCATCAATACCTCGTCGAGGCTAGGTTCGGTACTTACAGAGTACATGGGGTTGGTTGTACTCATGCTACACTTCTGCACTTCTTGTGCAGATTCTGATGTTGGCCCCAGCAGCAGTTAGCGGAGGCTTGCTCGGGTTAGCTGATCACGGAGGCTTGAAGTATAGGTGCACAGTGTTCACAACCCTGAAGTCCCCTTCTCTATCTTGTTCGACTATTTATTTTTGTTTCAAATAATTTGTACTTTTATTCAAACTTTGGTTGTATCACTATTAGAATGGTCGTGTACTTGTGACACCAGATTTCGGGGTTTGATTAGTCAGCGTTTGGATTTAGTATATCTGTTTTAAAACTCTACAACTTTATTTCTTATTAAATTGATTTTCAATTGGTTTAAAATGACCAATTGTGTACTAATGTTGGCTTGCCTAGCAAGTGGATGTTAGGCACCATCACGACTCAGGGGTTGGGATTCCGGATCGTGACAAGTTGATATTAGAGTACAAGGTTTCCTAGGTCTCACGAGTCACGAGAAAGCTTAGTAGAGTCTAGAGGATCAGTAAGGAGACGTCTATACTTATATTCTAGAGGCTATAGAGCTTTAGGAAATGTCACTTCTTTCTTTCTCTATCGTGGGACTATATTCAATCACAAAAGTTTGAACCATTCTATTCTTGTTCTCTCGCAGATGGCAAGGACACGCACATCATTCACAGCCGGGTAGAAGCCGGAGCCGAAGTTGCAGCCACTACCAAAGGTAGGGGA
This sequence comes from Nicotiana knightiana, assembly GCA_005239525.1. Classification (NCBI taxonomy): domain Eukaryota; kingdom Viridiplantae; phylum Streptophyta; class Magnoliopsida; order Solanales; family Solanaceae; genus Nicotiana; species Nicotiana knightiana. Next base: position 88,415 of record ML419062.1, on the reverse strand, counting down.
CAGGGTCGAGGCAAAGGGAGAGCTTAGCCTAGAGCACATGCAGCAGCACCGATTGCAGAGCTTCAGATCGAGCGAGAGGAGGAGATCTCTATTCATACTGCACCAGTTGGACCAGCTCAGGTCCTGGAGGGTTTCATTACCACTCCCGTACTTCAGGACGCTCTAGCCCATTTGGTGGGCCTTATGAAGAGTGTGGCCTAGGTTGGTGCATCAACTGTGGCATCAGCTGTCTCTCAGGCTGGGGGAGGAGCCCAAAATCCCGCTACCCACACTCCAGAGTAGATGACTCCCATATCAAACTCCGGCGGCTCCAGCAGCTGGAGTAGTTCAACCTTTCATTGCTACACACCGGGGAGAGGCCCGCGATGTCTTCTTAGGGGTTGAAGAAATTGGGTAAGTTCACTAAGCTCTTTCCTATTCGATTAGGTGGTACAGCTTTTGAGGACCCACAAGATTTCATTGATTGTTTCCACGAGGTGTTGTGAAATATGGGTATAGTGGAGTCCAATGGAGTGGACATCACGGCATTTCAGATGCACAATTCTGCCAAGAGGTGGTAGCAGGATTATGATCGAGTTAGACCAGCAGGATCACCTCCACTCACTTGGGATCAGTTTTCACAGCTATTCTTGCAGAAGTTCATTCTTTTTACTCTATGAGAGGAGTACCGCATGCTATCATCTCTTGCTACCCAATTACTATGTTAAAGTATTTTTACCTAAAGCGCTCTTGTTTAATTCTAAACCATGTCCTATGCGTGCATTACCCATCCCATACCTATGGTCCAAGAGGATTTGGACCTATTATTTTGGATGGTTCTAGACTTTACTTAGGATGCTCAAAATGATAAAACTAGGTGCACATTCGAAGCAAGTTGGACTGCACATAACAACAATTAATGGCTCATGTTAGCCTCCACACATAGCAACAAAGGCACGCGATTAGATTTCAAATTTTGTAGTAAGGAGTCGCAGGTAGTTGTAGAAATATAGATGCATTAAAGTCGATTAAACCTATAGGCATGGCTTCTAAATGGCTGCATGGTGTAATAAAATCCCACAAGCAGTATTGCTAGTGATAATAGGCTAGATTTATGTAGTTTAGCAACCATTTATGCCCTAACTTTACTATGCTTCACTGTTCTAGGAAGGTTAAATGATGAAAAATGGCTCTAATTGTGAATTTTATGTTTTGCAACAGCAAGTCGTGATTATGAGGACATAGGACAGGGTTTGGAGCTAAATTAACGCAAGGAAAGCCCCTCGGAGAAGAGTGCGTGTGAAAGAAGAAAAGAAAGAAGAAATGAATAGATGATCCACTCTAGCGTGGGCCAAGCGCGGCCTTAGTGCGGCCACGCTAGAACAGAAGAACCTGGGCAGTTTGTAACGCGATTAGCGCGGACCAAGCGCGGTCGCGCTAGTCTAGGAAACAGCGCAGTCTGAAACACAATTAGCACGACCCATGCACGGTTCGAACGCGGCCGCAGTCAATCCGAACTCCGGTAATTTTAGGGGTAAGCTTGGAAGTTTGGGGGCAATTCCGTTTAACCTATAAGAGGTCCAGCTCTCCCAAAAAGATAATATCAAGGTTTTATTAGTTTTGTTCAAGGCAAGGAGAGGCAAGAGGCAAGGAGGAACATTCGGCATCGAGTTCTACCTTTCTTCCTTGTGTTTTTATCATTCATGATGAATTTTGTTGTTGTTATTATGAAAACAATTATGAGTAGCTAAATTATTTAGTCTAGGGTTTTGATGGAACCTGTTGAAGGATGAACTTCTTGTTGTGTAAATATAGTTTGCCCAGTTTAATCTCTATTTGTTCAACTACATTTCTGTTGTAGTTAATTGAAGGGTCCTCAATTAGCTGTGCCTATTTAGTATGTATTACTCAGGAGAGAGTACATATTTANAATTCGGCATCGAGTTCTACCTTTCTTCCTTTTGTTTTTATCATTCATGATGAATTTTGTTGTTGTTATTATGAAAACAATTATGAGTAGCTAAATTATTTAGTCTAGGGTTTTGATGGAACCTGTTGAAGGATGAACTTCTTGTTGTGTAAATATAGTTTGCCCAGTTTAATCTCTATTTGTTCAACTACATTTCTGTTGTAGTTAATTGAAGGGTCCTCAATTAGCTGTGCCTATTTAGTATGTATTACTCAGGAGAGAGTACATATTTAGGTAGTTGTTGAACATCACCACTCCAAAAGTATATGAGGAATCAATAACTGAGGGTTTAAAGGTGGGATTAGGGATAACGAAACCTTGGGTGCGATCTAAGTGAGCTGTAATAAAAGCCAGNAACCACTCCCAAAGTATATGAGGAATCAATAACCGAGGGTTTAAAGGTGGGATTAGGGATAACGAAACCTTGGGTGCGATCTAAGTGAGCTGTAATAAAAGCCAGCTAGCGTAACTCGGGAGAGTGCGTCTAGTAAATTGTCGTAATTACTCGAGAGAGATTTACGGTAGTAAGAGTGCTCATGATCGATAGAGAAGATGAGGAAAATTTATATGACACATAACAGGAAGGGATTCCATCAATAGGGGAAATCATAATCTTAGACCCTTCTCTTATTTGTTTACAACTCAGTCTTAGTTAGCTCTTAGTTTAATTAATCTTATTTAGTCATAGTTAGTAGAAACATCACCAATTGTTATTCAAAACATCTGGGAAGTTGATTAAGGATAATTTAGTGAGTTTGGCAAAAACAATTTATAGGTTAATTTCCTGTGGGATTCGACTTTGGGCTAAATACCCGGATTATATTTTCAACGACCGCTTAGTCCTTTTTGTAAGGCATAGTTGAGCGTGATCAAATTTTGGCGCCGTTGTCGGGGAATTAATGGTGTTATCAATTACAGTTGAAAGGAATACAAAAATTCTTAGTGTGATCAATTTTCCTCCTTTTCAATCCGTAAATTGAAATTTTAACGTTTGCTAACTTGGTTGTACATGTGCATGCCTAGAAACTCATCGAGAACTGGTGAATTGTTTGAAGCATTATCAGATCCCGAGAAAGTTTTCAAGGCCTTGAATCTGGCCAACCGAAAAAGCAAACAACAACAATCAACTGAACAACCTGAACCAGACATGGCAGAGCTAGTAAACAACAGAAACAATAACGGGGATAATGTGGTAGACCCAGCTGTGCAGCCAGAGGCTGCCCTATATGACTGGGCACAACCCACAGATTATAATTTGGCCACAGTAATAGTAGTCCCGCAGATACAAGCTGAATCTTTTCAAATCACAAACAACATGCTGCACTTGTTGCAAAACAAGGGACTATTCTCGGGGTCATACATTGAAGATCCTCAACAGCACTTGAAGAATTTTCTGTCAATCTGCAAAACTCAAAGGCAGTCCAATGTGACTCAGAAAGCAATAAAGCTATTGTTGTTTCCATTTTCAGTGACAGGAGCAGCCCAGACTTGGCTAAACTCACTCCCTATCAATTCTATCAATACATGAGAGGAGTTAATCAAACAATTTATCAACAAGTTTCATCCACCCAACAAGATTGCTCAGAAAATTGATGAAATTTTGAGCTTCAGACATAAACCAACTGAAACATTGCAAGAAAAATGGTAACGATTCAAAGGGATGTTGGTTATATGTCCGCACCACGATATTCCAGAGAAGATGTTGGGGCAGCGGTTTTACATGGGTCTGGCAGATAGCGTAAAGGATAATGTTGATGCTTCAGCTGGTGGAGCATTCTTGATCAATCACGGGGAGAAAGCCAGATCATGTTTGAAAAGATGGCACAAAATTTGGGGTGGACAACCAGGAATGCACCCATCACTCCAGTAGTTCACTCAGTGGCCTTAGATCCAGCTAACGCTCTTGCTGAAAATATAGCCACCTTAATGACACAAATGTGCATACTCACCAAAAAGGTGGAAGAGTTAGGGCAGAAGCAGCAGGTGCACATTGTAGATACAACCAATGGGAGCCATGCGACCTCACATTAATGTGGCGCCCTACCAAAGCCCACTGGGGTACAACAACCAAAATCAGCAGCAGGGTTATCATCCTCCTTAGTAGCAACATGGTAGGATACAAGAAGATGGGTTTGCTAAACTCGAGGCAATGATGCAGTAGGTTATTGGGTCAAATACAAAAGTGATTGAAAGAGTAGATGCACATGAGTCAGCAATAAAGAACATTGAATTGCAATTGGGTCAGATTTTGATGTCATTGAATAATCGTCCTCATGGGACATTACCTGCAGACACTCAGGTAAATCCAAAAGATTAGGGACCAAAGTAGTTGATGGCAGAGTCTATATAGCGGCAGAGACCTAGACTTGGAGCAAGAGAGGGCTCGAGAAAGCAGACAGGCTGAGACACTTGTACCAGTGCCCATTGAGCTAGATGATTCAGCAAGACTGACAGAGGTGACAGTGCAGCCTGCCTGAGAAAGAAGTTGAGACATCCCAGGAGCCGGTAGTAGAGGTAGTGTCTAACAAAGAGAAAAACCAAATCATTGGGAAGAAGATACCTCTAACACCATTCCCACAGAGGTTGTCCAAGTACCAGAAAAATGAGCAATACAAGAAGTTCTTAGAGATGTTGAAACAGATTCAGGTAAATATTTCATTGATTGATGCTTTGAAGGAGATGCTTGGTTATGCAAAAATGATGAAGGAATTGATGTCCCAAAAATTAGACTTCCAAGACTTGGCCACAGTGACTCTAACTTAGACTTGTAGTGTTGTGGTGACTAGAGCAGGTGCTGAAAACTTATCCGATCCAGGGCGTTTCACAATTCCCTGCACCATTGGTAACTTTGCCTTTGCCAAGGCACTCTGTAATTTGGGGGCCATCATTAATATTATGCCCCTGGCTATCTACAAGAGGTTGGGGATTGGAAGAGCTAGACCGACGTCTATGTTGTTGCAACTGGATGACAGAACTGTGAAAGGACCCTCAGGTATTCTGGATGACGTGTTGGTGCAGGTAGGGAAATTTGTGCTCCCTGTAGATTTTGTAATTCTTGAATGTAGGGTGGATGAAGAAATTCCCATAATTTTGGGAAGGCCGTTCTTGGCCATATGGCGAGCTCTCATTGATTGTGAAACTGGGGATCTCAAGATGAGGTTGAACGATGAGGAGATAACATTCAACGTGCAGAAATCTATGAGGCGACCAAGTGAATTCACCAATTGCTCTCTTATTGATGTCGTGGATGTAATCCTGGAAGAGGATGATGAGACCTTGACTATTGAGGATCCTCTTGTTGCTTATCTTATGAATTTAGATGAGGTGAATGGGGAAGAATTAGCAGAATGTGTGTTGGCTCTTGAGGGAAAAGGCTTTTGGAAGAGATCACTTGAATTTGAGCCCCTGCACTTAGAAAAAAGAGAAACCCCTCCAGACAAGCCATCCGTAGAAGAACCACCAAAGCTGGAGTTGAAGCCACTGCCCGCCCATCTCAGGTATGCATTCCTAGGACCTAACTCCACATTACATGTTATTATCTCATCTAGTTTGTTAGATGTGCAGGCACAACAACTTTTGCAGGTACTCACAGAGTGAAAGACTGTCATTGGGCGGACCATGGCAGACATTAAGGGGATCAGCCCGGCATATTGTATGCATAAAATTCTGCTGGAAGAGGGGCACAAACCTTCCAGAGAACACCAAAGAAGGCTGAACCCCAATATGAAGGAAGTGGTGAAGAAGGAAATTATTAAGTGGTTAGATGTGGGAATCATTTTCCCCATCTCTGACAGCAACTGGGTTATCCCGGTGCAATGTGTTCCTAAGAAGGGTGGTATGACAGTGGTAAAAAATGATAACATCGAGCTGATCTCTACAAGAACCGTCACAGGCTAGAGAATTTGTATGGACTATAGGAAACTGAATCTGGCCACCCGGAAAGACCACTTCCCACTTCCCTTCATTGATCAAATGCTTGACAGACTGGCAGGGAGGTCCCACTTCTATTTTCTGGATGGGTACTCAGGGTACAACCAAATCTCCATTGCACTATAGGACAGAGAGAAGACCTCGTTCACATGTCCATATGGGATTTTTGCCTTCCGGAGAATGCCTTTTGGCCTATGCAATGCACCAGCCACATTCCAGAGGTGCATGATGGACATATTCATTGACATGGTCGAAGATATAACAGAGGTGTTCATGGATGATTTCTCAGTGGTGGGAAACTCATTCGATGAGTTCCTTACAAATCTGACCCGAGTGTTGAAAAGGCGTATCGAGACTAACCTTGCACTCAATTGGGAAAAGTGTCATTTCATGGTACAAGAGGGTATAGTCTTGGGACACCTGGTATCAAGCAAGGGAATCGAGGTGGATCGGGCGAAAGTCGATGTGATAGCAAAGCTTCCACCTCCCACATCAGTCAAAAAAATCAGGAGCTTCCTCGAGCATGCCGGTTTCTATCGGAGAGTCATCAAAGACTTCTCAAAAATTGCCAACCCTATGTGTAAGTTGTTATAAAAAGATCACCCTTTCGTATTTTCTGATGATTGTAGGGTAGCATTCGAGGAGTTGAAGAAGAGGCTAGTCACAACACCCATCATTGTTGCCCCCGACTGGGAGCAACCGTTTGAACTCATGTGTGAGACCAGTGACTATGCAGTGGGAGCAGTGCTAGGACAGCGGAAAGACAAGATAATGCACCCAATTTACTACGCAAGTAGAATGTTGAGTGGAGCCCAGCTGAACTACACTGTGACTGGGAAGGAGATGCTGGATGTGGTGTTCGCATTCGACAAGTTCAGATCATACCTGATTGGCTCTAAGGTAATTGCATATACTGATCATGCTGCTCTTAGGTACCTGATTGAAAAGAAGGAGTCCAAACCGCACCTGATTCGTTGGGTGCTTCTACTGCAAGATTTCGACCTGGAGTTACGGTCACGAAAAACCAAGTCGCAGATCATCTATCGCGACTTGAAGGAGCTAAAAACTCAATTGAGGTAGAAGATATTCTGGAAACCTTTCCAGACGAGCAGCTACTTGCTACAAGCCTCGAGGAAGTGCCATGGTATGCAGACATTGCAAATTACCTGGCAATTGGTATAGTCCCCTATGAGCTTTACTCTGTACAACAGAAAAAGTTTTACAGTGACTGTCGCATATATTACTGGGATGAACCTTATCTGTTTAGAATTTGTGTTGACAATATGATTCGGAGGTGTTGCCCCGAGATAGAGCAATCTTCTGTTTTGCAGGTATGTCACACATTGGCATATGGCGAACATTTTGGAGAAGTCAGGACGGCAGCAAAAGTTCTAGAAGTCGGGTTCTACTGGCCAACTGTGTTTAAGGATGCACATCAATGGGTGAAGGGCTGTAATGAATGTCAGCAAATCGGGAACACTCCCGTCGCCATGAGATGCCCATGAACCCAATTCAAGAGGTTGAAGTGTTCGATGTATGGGGGATAGACTTCATGGGCCCCTTCGTCAGCTCATATGGCAATAAGTACATACTTATTGCTGTAGATTATGTGTCCAAATGAGTGGAAGCTACAACTCTCCCCACTAATGATGCAAGGGTGGTGGTTGGGTTTTTGAAGAAGAATATATTCACCCGTTTCGGGATCCCGAGAGCCATTATCAGTGACGGAGGCACGCACTTCTGCAATCGAGCCTTCGAGAAATTGCTAGCAAAGTACGATGTGCACCACAAGGTGGCAACCCCATAACATCCTCAGACCAGTGGAAAAGTTGAAGTGTCTAATAGAGAAATAAAGAGTGTGCTGACTAAAACTGTGAACGCCACAAGAACTGATTGGGCGAAAAATCTATATTATACACTCTGGGCCTACAAAATCGCCTTCAAAATACCAATTGGTATGTCACCATACAAGTTGGTGCTCGGGAAGGCCTGTCACTTGCCAGTGGAACTAGAACATAGAGCCTGGTGGGCATTGAAACAGCTAAATCTGGACATTGAGGCAGCGGGCACAAATAGAGTCACAGAATTGCATGAGCTAGATGAGTTCCAATATCTTGATTTCGAGAGCACAAGGTTGTACAAGGAGAGAATGAAGAGGTTGCACGATAAGACATTGTTGAGAGAAACTTCAAACCCGGAGATATGGTGTTTCTTTATAATTCAATACTAAGGCTATTTCTGGGAAAACTCAAGTCAAGATGGTCTGGGCCATTTCGTGTGGTCGAAGTGCTCCCTTCAGGTGCCATAGATATTGCTTCAGAAAAAGATCCCCACACATTTAGAGTCAACGGGCACAGATTGAAACCGTATGCAGGCATTGATGAAACCAAGGAAGTGTCAGTGATACATCTGACTGAACCTCAGAAGTCGAGTGAGCCTTAAATGCGCTCATCTGCGTCGTGCCGCGACGTTAAATCAAACGCTGCATGGCAGGCAACCCATTGACTTGTTGTAATTGTCGTGCCACTATATTAACTAAGGCGTTGGTTGGGAGGCAACCCAGCGCTTAGTGAATGTAGAGTAGTTAGAACTGTATTTGACTGTTTGTAAGTACTAACACATGCAGGTGAGCTCAGACGAATGATAAGTCAGGCCAACATGGGGAAAAAAAAAAAGCAAATCGTCGATGCCAGGTAGCGCGACCGTGCTAATTGGGGTTCAGTCTGCCTTGTACCGACGCTAAAAGCGCGACCGCGCTTCAACCGCTCTCAGGGCCGTGTTAATCGCCTAGTGTTCTACCTCACTAGCGCGTCCGCGCTCGAACCGCGCTAAGATCGTGCTCGTTCGGTCGCCCGGTAGGCCTGTTGTAGTTAATGTAATTTTTTATTTTTATTTTTATTTGTTATTGTTATTTTCATTCTCTTTCACTTATTTTTAATTCACCCAACCCCAACCCCCTTTCTCCTATTCTCACCAAAACTCTTCCTCTCAAAAAAAAAAACTATTCCTCTTCCTCACTACTCCCAAACAAAATCTCAAAATCCCATTCACCCTTACCACCGACGCAATATTCCCAAAGGTTCAAGATAATCCCCCACCACTCTTTTTCAATTCTCACACTCTTCTCCAACCCCTGGTACGATTTTCCTTTTCCCTAATTTTGTTAGTTTTTCTTTTGAATTCTTGTTTAGGTAGTAATTTTTCTTATTTTTAGAAGTAATTTGTAATGTACACTTAGTTTCTTGTGGATGGTGGAGTCTGTGTAGTTGTAACTCTTAAACGTAGTGGGGGAGTTTGGTGCAATTATGGTGGAAATTGGGTTATAACATGGTTCATTGGGGGCTTCAGTGAATGATGCCCACAACGTGTTTGTTCAAATGCCACAGTGAGTGTCAATGATTATTGTGACCAATTGTGAGGGTGAAGTCTGAGTAACCACAGTTCGGTCACCTCGTTTATACTGCGCTAATGATGTTCCTTATTGTAGGTAATATGTCACCCCACAGAAAGCGCCAATCTACCGGTCCTTCATCCAGCGGACAAGCGGAGTCATCTAGACCACGAGCATCAACTGATACCCGTTCTTATGATAGAAACAAGTTCGTCTCTGCTGCAGCTCAGGGACGGTTTGCTGAAAAAGAATCAAAGAAATCATACCATAATGGGGCATGGACATAGCGTCTCTCCAGTATGACTGTCCAAACATTTACAATGAGCTGACCCGACGTAGGTTGGATATTTTCTTTGAAGATCCAGACGAAGCCAATGCGTTGGTGGTGAGAAAATTTTATGCAAACGTCTTGGAGCATCGGAATGATGTGGTCACCATGCGAAATAGGCATGTTGACGCCTCCGTGGCAGCTATTAGGAGAGCCTACAGGATGCCAGGTCCTGTGGCGGAGATGAAAGAATTCTATGAGGAGTATGGTAGACGCTACACTCAGTGGGAGACGTTCTTCCCAACTATCTGTGCACCAGACAAAGAGATTGTGTGGATGCAATACAGGCAGAAATTCAAGTCGTCAGCACTAACCTTTGAAGGGAAGTGCTGGTTATATCCCATCAACAACCGCCTGATCCCGTCCCACAACACCACAGAAGTGAATGCTCCGCATGCTTGTTTGATCTGGTGTTTCATGAATGGCCACGAATTTGACGTGGCCAAGCTCATTCACGAGGAGATGTTCACTCGCTGTCCCATCAAGAGATATGGTTTCTTCTTCCCCTCACTTGTTACTTGATTATGTCGTGCAGCTCAGGTGCCGGAAAATTTGAGGGTAGATGGAAAAGTGCGGAAAGAGGCTGCCTTTCGAGCAGAAAAGGTAACTATTGGGAAGGAGCCTGTGGCGGCCGGTGGTGCTAATAAGGAGGATGACCCTGAAGAGGAGGAGGAGGACGAGCAGGTAGAAGTGGGAGATGAGTTTCCCGCTCATGAGCATGTTGCCGACATTGCAGGACCGTCTAGGATCAGTTTAAGTCAGAGGCCGGACTATCTAGAGCAGGAGTTGGCAGGGTTGCGTACCTCGGTCACTGACTTAGGAACGCGTGTTGATGCAGTGGCTGCCCGACAGGCCAAATCAGAGAAGAAAATCATGGGATGGCTGAGAGCTCTGGGTCGTGCATATCATCTGGACCCGGGGACGGTCTCCGATCAAGATTGATCTATCAGGGAAGTTACTTTACCTCACATTGCTTTATTTTGAATGCCATGAGTACATGTCTTCCTTCTAAGTGTGGGGTAGGGGTTACTTCATTGTATGTATATATATGTAGGAACGTGATTGTTATATGTTTTCGTTTGTTTTCTCTTGGGTTTTCTTTTCTTTTGTTTTTTTTGGTTTTGAGTAGTAGTTTAATTATATGAGTCGACTTATCCCGACGACGGATCTCATTCGACGGGGTTCTTGAGGGTCTAAGTCATCCATTAAAAAAAAACAGAAATAGGTTGGACGCTTCCTGACGACGGATCTCCTAGACAGTTTCTTGAGGGAAGTAAGTATAAAGGAAATACCAAAAAGATTTTCTATTCTAGGTAGTGTAGTAACTCCCCCTTGGTTTTTCTTTGGGCCGCGGTTCTTTTCCAAGGGATTTGCTTGAACCGGGTGTAGTTAATTTTTGTTTATTGTGTTTTTAGTTTGTAGGTGGTACTTATGGGCTATGAGCTGAGATAGGAAGAGAATCCCTTAGAGTTGTAACACCTGAACACAGTAGACACTAGAGTGTGACGCTCAGTCTCAGTCATTGATTCTTGTTAGCGTGCCTTAAATTTTATGTTTGTAACTGACTTGAGTACTCAAATGAGAGTGTTTTGATAATCCAATCTGGAGTGAGTCATGTGCCATATGTGTGTGAGATGTATTGTATTTTATGCTGTGCACTTGATTCCTAGAACTTGCCCTGTGTGTTTGCAAAGAGAAATAGTAGCTTAATTCAGTCTTAGAAGTGATATAAGCATTTCTTTGTTAAGCCAGATATATAAAGTATACCCACCTAAATGTGATATATCGTAGTCAACCCCGTTGAGCCTATAAGCCTGTTCTTTGGCAACCACATTACAAGCCTTACCCAATTGTTTGAATGGCCTATCTATTTGAACCTTTTTACCTCCCATGAGCACTTGAGTTGTGTGAAATATGTAACAGTTAAAGTGTAGGGTGGCTGGTTTGGCTTTTGAGTGGAACCAACGAAATAGGGAGAAAGGTGCAGTGTTTTGAAAAGAGAAAATAATAATGGTAAGCGCCACTTAAATGAAAAAAAGAAAAAAAAAAAAAAGAATAAATAAATGAAGTCCTTGATAAGTAGTGACTTGGTACAACTGTACATAAAGCAGTTTGGGTATTATAAATAGAAGTGTGGTAGAATGGCTGGCCTGACATAGTAAAGTGCTGAAAGTGAAAGTAAGTGTATTAAAGTTCTTAGGGAGTCTAGTCACTATATCCAAATATATCATACCCGTCCCTTACCCTACATTACAATCAAATGAAGTCTTAATTGATGTTAGACTGAATGAGCTCGATTAGTAGAGTAGTATGCTACGGGCAAGCCTATGGTGCATCTTTGTGGCATATGAATGTTCTTTCTGAGAGTGAGTGAATTTTGTCTATCTGAGTTCCTAATTATTATTAATGTTATTACTGGTTGAACTACTCTCTTGTGTGATGTGAGGGCACTTGATTCACGAAATAAAGGTAAGTCTTGATCTCTGTATGAAGTAAGTTGAGTAAGTATGAATATTGCACGACACGTGAGAGTCAACCCTTGAGGCAAACATGGTACACTACTAGGCGCAACTTTTGTGATATGTTCTTGGTGTGACACGTTAGGGGGTGCTTCGTGAAGGAACCTCTGTAGAGTATGGTGGATTGCTCGGGGACAAGCAATGATTTAAATTTGGGGTGTTGATGATAGGCTAGATTCATGTAGTTTAGAAATCATTTATGCCCTAACTTTACTATGCTTCCCTGTTCTAGGAAGGTTAAATGACGAAAAAATGGCTCTAATTGTAAATTTTATGTTTTGCAGGAGCAAGTCATGATTATGAGGACATAGGACGGTGTTTGGAGCTAAATTAACGCAAGGAAATCCCCTCAGAGCAGAGTGCGTGTGAAAGAAGAAACAAAAGAAGAAATGAATAGATGATCCACTCTAGCGTGGGCCAAGCGCGGCCTTAGCGCGACCACGCTAGAGCAGAAGAACCTGGGCAGTTTGTAACGCGATTAGAGCGGCCCAAGCACGGTCTTAGCCCGGCCGCGCTAGTCCAGGAAACATCGACAGTCTGAAACGCAATTAGCGCGGGCCATGCGCGGTTCGAGCGCGACCGCGCTAGTCAATCCGAACTCCGATAATTTTAGGGGTAAACTTGGAAGTTTGGGGACAATTCCACTTAACCTATAAGAGGTCCAACTCGCCCAAAAATAGGATATCAAGGTTTTATTAGTTTTGTTCAAGGAAAGGAGAGGCAAGAGGCAAAGAGGAAAATTCGGCATCGAGTTCTACCTTTCTTCCTTGTGTTTTTATCATTCATGATGATTTTGCTGTTGTTATTATGAAAATAATTATGAGTAGCTAAATTATTTAGTCTAGGGTTTTGATGGAACCTGTTGAAGGATGAAATTCTTGTTGTGTTAATATAGTTTGCCCAGTTTAATCTCTATTTGTTCAACTACGTTTATGTTGTAGTTAATTGAAGGGCTCTCAATTAGCTGTGCCTATTTAGTATGTATTACTCGGGAGAGAGTGCATATTTAGGTATTTGTTGAACATCACCACTCCCAAAGTATATGAAGAATCAATAACCAAGGGTTTAAAGGTGGGATTAGGGATAACGAAACCTTGGGTGCGATCTAAGTGAGCTGTAATAAAAGCCAGCTAGCGTAACTCAGGAGAGTGCGTCTAGTAATTGTCGTAGTTACTCGGGAGAGAGTTACGGTAGTAATAGTGCTCATGATCGATAGAGTAGATTAGGCAAATCTATATGACACATAACAGGAAGGGATTCCATCAATAGGGGAAATCACAACCTTAGACCCTTCTCTTATTTGTTTACAACTCAGTCTTAGTTAGCTCTTAGTTTAATTAATCTTATTCAGTCATAGTTAGTAGAAACATCACCAATTGTTATTCAAAACATCTGGGAAGTTGATTAAGGAGAATTTAGTGAGTTTGGCAAAAGTAATTGATAGGTTAATTCCCTGTGGGATTCGACTTTGGGCTAAATACCCAAATTATATTTGCAACGACCGCTTAGTCCTTTTTATAAGGTATAGTTGGGCGCGATCAGCTAGTTAGATTATCGAAGCTCCGGGTTATAACCATCCCAATTAGTGACAATGAACGAAGGAGAACCTCCATTTGAATCACGTGAAGAAATTTCAACTTTTCCTGTGTTGCCTTTTCCAAATGCTGCTATCCTAGAAGAATCCTTCTAAATGTTTGTAATAGCTACCAAATTCAAGAAATGCATACCTTCACAGAAGTAGCGAATCTGGGTTGTGTTTGAACTTCTTCTATATTCACAAGATCTACCATAATTGCATGGACTTTATAAAATCCGTATCGCTCCCATGCCGACCTGACATGGGTGTGGGTATGAGTTTGATATTCACATCAGATTTAGTCAACTTACTTTGGGTACCTTAACTACATTCTATGACCAAGAAATTTAAATTGATTAGGTATTTGGTTTGATTTTGGGTCTATGTCATATATATAGAGCTATATAAAGTATGAGAATGTTTCTCTATTACGCGAGATATTTTAGAATAAAATATATACTTTATATGTCATAACATATATCTATTAACTATATCCTAAAACCCGGATCCGCAACAGATTTATACCTCAAAAAATTTATGCGAGGAAGAATTCGACCTCTAGATCCACTTCCTGTATCGATTATCCGCACCAAGTCCGAACAAAATAGACGTGAACTCATCCTTATATACAACATATTTTAGGAATGACACTGAGTCTATCCAAGCTTCGTACTTGAAGAACATAGCAGAGACTCATGCTCCCATAATGTTCGCAACAGATTCCTCAAATGATTCTCATGTTATTCTTAGCTATGGGAATATACTAATATATAATCAATGACTATTATATCAAATATGTCATCCAGCAATGTCTTGAACACCCTATTCATGAATGCAGCGTAAGCATTCGTTAGTATGAAGGACATCACAAGGAACTCATATTGCCAGTATCCTGAAGACTCTCTTCTTAGGAATAGTTTTCTCCATAATTATGAGTTGATGATAGTTCATACGAGGCAATTCTTATGTGTTACGACATGTGATCTTGTTAACCTTCCTCTAGTCGATGCACACCCTTAAAGACCCATTATCTTTCTTCACAGAGCACTTAGACACTCCCACGATTATATGCTTGGTCGGAAATTTTTCCTAGAGCTCCTCCAATTCTCTAGAGGCGCCGTATGACTTTGTGAATATTGATGTGGTTTGTGAATAACGTGCCAGGTCAATACAAAAAATCTCTCTTATTGGGGGGATAGTACCAATAATCCTTAGGAAATACATCTGCAAATTAACTCGATACCAGTACCTTTTTCATATTAGGAGCCTCATCTCTCAACTCTTTTTATCAAACTGAGAAACTTCAAAAAAGTTTCTTTGGTAATCACTGGCCTTTCATAAATGATATAACCCTGCCTATCTCTATAACCTGATCTCATTTTAAGCAAAAACAAAATCGGTCCATTGCATATCTCTAACCTAACTACATTCACATGACAACTGAAAGTAGCGTGGAAAGAAGATATCCATTCCATAACCACGTCTATATCAAGAACAATTAGGTCAGCTAGGTATCCTTACCCTCAACTTGAATTTGACAAGCTCCAGATACATGTTAAACTGAAAAAGATTCGCCACACGAGTGAAAACCATAAAAGATAGTTCAATATCTCTAGTTGTTTACCAAGAACTCAAGGCGACGTATAAGGACACTTAGAAGAGGAGAGATTCTATATTAATCAACGCAGGTGCGTCAAGTGAGCAAACAGAAATAATACCAATAACCATCACATTTAGTGCCCAAGCATCTTGTCTCACCAGTGTGTACAACCTTGGTTGGCCTTGATAGTAGGCTATATAGACGCTATTTACACTCTTAATGAATCCTACTCTAGTGTGGTTATAAGTGCAAAAATGATAACAAAATGTTCTAAATAGTGTTTTTATGCTTTGCAGGAAATAATCCATGTTCGGAAGATACTTTGGAGCGTTTTGGAGTAAATCGAGGGAGTATAAGGCCAATCAAGAAGAACCCGAGTGAAAAGAAGCAAGAAAAGGGTGAAAAGAGCTGGAGTGGAGCCCACCGCGACCGCGGTTGACCGCAGCTGGAACGCGGTGGGCAAAACAATGAAAGGCAGAATTCATGCTAACCACCGCGGTCGCGCCGCGGATGCCGCGGTCGATTCGGAAAACGCCCAGAAATTGCAAGGACTTAAGGTAAAAAATGGGAAAAATTAGTCTAACCCTATTTAAACCTTATAAGCTCGTCCAAGAATAGGGCTTGTTGTTTTAGATTGATTTTGGAGGCAAGAACAAGTGTGAGAAGATCAAGATACAATTAGAGTTTTTCTATCCTCCGTATTTGTTTTGTATGGTGATTAATTGAATGGGCGCTTGATTAATCGTGTCTACTTGCTNGTGTTGCTTGAGAAAGAATACCAGGTTAGATTGTTGTTGAACAACACCACTTTTGGGTAATTGAAGAGATTCATTACTTGAATTTAAAAGTGGGGTTAGAGATAACAAAACTTTGGTGGGATAAATTAGAGCTGCATAAGTTATCAGCTAGAGTAGTTCGATAGAATGCTCTAGTAAATTATTGTAGTTGATCGAGAGATAATTACAATAACCCATAGCTCATAATCCTCTTAGAGTAACACGGTGAGAATATAGCGAAAGAGTCAGAATTAGTTTAGCAATTGGGGAAATCACTGCCCTAGATCTTTCTACCATTGATTTACCTTTAATATTAAATATTGTTAGTTTTAATATCAGTCTTTTTAGTTAATAAGATCAAACAATTATTGATAAAAATACTGCAACCAGAAAAGTGTCTAAGCTTACATCAGCATCACTGAGAGTTGTAACAGGTAGGTTAGTTTCCTTAGGATTCGACTCCGGACTTTAAACCATATTATATTTGCAACGACCGCTTTGTCTTTTACAAGGCACAGTTGGGCATGATCAAATTTTGGCACCATTGCCAGGGAATTGACGGTGTTATTTGTTACGACTTAGAAGTATCGCTAAAATTATTAGTTTAGCTCAATTTTCTACGGTGCTAAATAATTTCTTTTCATTGAAATTCTCACGTTTGAATTCTTGTGTGAAGCAGATGTATGCCTAGAAATTCTTTGAGGACTGGTGACTTCTTGAAGGACTCTCAGACCCCGAGAAAACATTTCGAGCATTAAACCGTGCTAACAAGAAGGTCAAACACTTACCGCAACTTTAAATGGAAAACGTGGATAACGTCAACGCAAACAACCGGGTACCTCTTGTACCAAACGATGGAGGGGTGGCACCTCTTGTGCCAGAAGCTGCACTCTACGATTGGGCACATCCAACAGCTGACAACCTGGCCACCGCCATTGCTGTACCCCAAATACAAGCAGAAATATTTCAGATCACTAATAATATGTTGCATCTTCTGCAGAATAAGGGATTGTTCTCCGGGTCACACATTGAAGATCCTCAACAACACCCAGAAAACTGTCTGAGCTTACATCAGCATCACTGAGAGTTGTTACCTGAAAAATTTTCTGTCAATTTGTGTGACCCAAAGGCAGCCAAATGTGACCAGAAGCCATCAAGCTGCTACTGTTTCCTTTCTCAGTGACTGGGGAAGCTCAGATTTGGCTGAATTCACTCCCAATAAACTCCATTGCCACATTGGAGGAATTAGTCAAACAGTTCCTGAATAAGTTCTACCCTCCCAACAAGACTGCAAGACAGATTGACGAGATATTGCAGTACAAGTAGAAGCCCACTGAGACCTTGCAGGAAACTTAGGAAAGATTCAAGGGAATGCTAGTGAAGTGTCCTCACCATGGTATTCCAGATTAGATGCTCGGCCAGATATTCTACATGGGGCTAGCGGACAATTTGAAAGCAAATGTGGACACTTTGGCTGGGGGTGCTTTTCTGAGTAAGACATTTACTGAGTGCAAAGTCCTTCTTGACAAGATGGCTCAGAATTCAGGGTGGATGATGAGAGGTATGACTCTGACACCAATAGTTCATTCAGTTCCTCTTGACCCAAATAATTTACATACAGGGAACATAGCCACACTCATGACTCAGATGAGTATACTGACGAAGAAGATTGACGAGATGGGTACAAAGCAATTGCATATCGTTGATACAACAAATAGAGGACTGTGTACCCCTTGCATCAATCAATCTTATGTGTGTTCATGGAGTGGAGAAGGTGATAATCAGGGTCCTAGAGAAGATATGAATTATGTTAATAATTTTGGGGGTCAGAGACAAGGAGGACAACAGTGGGGGCCATCACCCAACCAGCAGTACAGACCTAACATACCACAACCTGGAGGTGTACGATCACAAGGCCAAGTGGTTCCATATCAGAGACAACAGGGCTATCAACAACAACACCAGCAACAAATGACGTACCAACCACCTCATCAGCAGCAAGACAACAACATGGTGGAGATCAAGGGTATGCTGAAGCAACTCATTGGCACAAATGGTAAGATGCAGGAAAAGTTGGCAGCACACGATTCAGCAATAAAGGGGATTGAAACTCAACTGGAGCAGCTGTCAATGGCCTTAAACAACCGCCCCCAGGGAGCATTGCTGGCCGACACAAACATTAACCCAAAGGAGAAAAACCCGAATCAGCTGATGGCAGTCAATCTCCGGAATGGGAGAGATTTAGACAGGGAGCAAGAGGATGCCCAAACCAGAAGAGAGACTACACCATCCACTCTAGTTCCAGTCGAGATATATGAATCGGCAGAACTCACTGAAGTGGTGGTTGAACAAGCCCAGGTTGAAAAGGGTAAAGCCAAAGAAAGTGAAAAGGTTGTAGAACAAGTGGCTCCTCTTGTGCCACAAAATTCTAACAAAGAACAACCAGCAAGCAGTGGACAAAAAGTGATGCATGCACCATTCCCTCAGAGATTGGAAAAACAAAAGAAAGAGGATCAATACAGGAAATTTATGGAGATGCTTCGTCATATTCAATTGAATATTCCTTTGATGGATTCCTTGAGGGAAATGCTAGACTATGCAAAGATGATGAAAGACCTAATGTCGCAAAAATTTGATTTTCAGGACCTATCCGCAGTGACTCTGACACAGACATGCAGTGTGGTAGTGACTAGACCCATGGCTCAAAAGATGTCTGATCCAGGTAGTTTCACCATTCCATGCACCATTGGAAGTTATGCTTTTGCAAAAGCATTGTGTGACTTAGAAGCCAGCATAAACTGGATGCCTTTGGCAATCTACACAAAGCTGGGCATTGGCAGAGCTACGCCGACTTCTATGTTGTTACAATTGGCTGACTGCACAGTTAAACGACCGACACGGATTCTTGATGATGTGCTGGTACAAGTGGGGAAGTTTTTATTCCCTGCTGACTTTGTCATTCTGGACTGCCAAGTCGACGAGGAGATTCCCCTCATTTTGGGAAGGCCATTTTTATCTACTGGGAGAGCACTAATTCATTGCGAGACTGAGGAATTAAAAATGAGGTTGAACGATGAAAAAGTGATATTCAACGTCCAACAATCCATGAGGAGACCAAGTGAGTATGCAAATTGCTCCCTAGTGGAGGCGGTGGATGTGATCCTACATGAGGAAGATGAGACCCTTAATGCCAAAGATCCATTGGGAGCTTGTTTGACAAATTTAGAGGAAATGGATGGCGAAGGGTTGGCAGAGTGGGTTATGGCACTCGAAGGCCAAGGATTTTGGAAGAGAGAACCCCGATTTGAACCCCTCTATTCAGAAGAAAGAGCCTCACTACCTGCAAAACCATCAGTTGAGACACCACCACAACTGGAGATGAAGCCACTTCCAGCCCACCTCAGGTATGCCTTCTTGGGTCCCAACTCTACTTTACCTGTTATCATATCATCTGGTTTGCTAGTTGTGCAGGTTGAACAATTACTAAAAGTGTTGCAAGAATGCAAAACTGCCATTGGTTAGACCATGGCAGACATAAAAGGTATCAGTCTGGCCTTCTGCATGCACAAGATTCTTCTGGAAGAAGGGCACAAGCCTTCCAGGGAACATCAACAAAGTCTGAACCCGAACATGAAAGAGGTAGTGAAAAAGGAGGTGATTAAGTGGCTGGACGCGCGCATCATCTTTCCCATCTCTGACAGCAATTGGGTGAGCCCCGTTCAGTGTGTACCGAAAAATGGTGGAATGACTGTTGTACAAAATGAGAATAACGAGTTGATCTCAACTCGTACAATCACCGGGTGGCGGATCTGCATGGATTATAAGAAACTAAACGCAGCTACCCAAAAGGACCATTTCCCCTTGCCATTCATTGACCATATGTTGGACAGATTAGCTGGGCGATCCCACTTTTGTTTCTCTGATGGATACTCGGGGTACAATCAAATCTCAATAGCCCCGGAAGATAGAGAAAAAACGTCCTTTACATGTCCGTATGGCATCTTTGCTTTTCGGAGAATGTCCTTTGGGCTTTGCAATGCACCAGCCACATTCCAGCGGTGTATGTTAGCCATCTTTACCGACATGGTCAAAGACATTATGGAAGTGTTTATGGATGATTTCTCCGTGGTAGGAGATTCATTCGAAGATTGTCTCCATAACCTCAAAAGGGTGCTCAAACGATGTGTGGAAACAAATCTGGTGCTGAACTGGGAGCAGTGCCATTTTATGGTACAAGAAGGAATAGTGTTGGGACATAGAGTGTCCAAAAAGGGGATTGAAGTAGACTATGCAAGAATCGACGTGATTGAGAAGCTACCACCACCTGCTTCAGTGAAAGCAGTGAGGAGTTTCCTTGGGCACGCCGGATTCTACAGGCGGTTCATCAAGGATTTTTCAAAAATTGCTAACCCTTTATGTAAGGTGCTTGAAAAAGACCAGCACTTTGTGTTTTCTGATGTTTGCAGGATGGTATTCGAGGAGCTGAAAAAGAGACTGGTCACTGCACCCATCATTGTTGCACCCGACTGGGAGCAACCATTTGAGCTGATGTGTGATGCTAGTGATTATGCGATAGGATCGATCTTGGGGCAACGCAAGGAGAAAATTATGCACCCCATCTATTATGAAATCAGGACGCTTAGTGGTGCACAGTTGAATTACACGGTCACTGAAAAGGAAATGCTCGTTGTAGTGTTTGCCTTCGACAAATTCAGGTCATATTTGATTGGCTCAAAAGTTATTGTTTATAATGACCATGCAGCCATTAGGTACTTGATAGCAAAGAAGGAGTCAAAACCCCGCTTGATTCGTTGGGTTCTACTGCTGCAAGAGTTTGACCTGGAAATTCTTGACCGGAAAGGAACAGACAACCAAGTGGCAGACCACCTCTCAAGGTTGGAAGGGGCAGAAAAGAGAACAGAGGTTGGAGACATCATTGAGACCTTCCCGGATGAGCAATTACTGACAATGAAAATGGAGGAGGCACCATGGTATGCTGATATTGCTAACTACCTGGCATGTGGTATAGTACCACATGATTTCTCCTCGAGTCAAAAGAAAAAGTTTTTTCGGGATTGACGTGATTATTATTAGGATAAGACTTTATTGTTCAAAATATGTGTTGATAACATGATCCGACGGTGTATCCCCGAGCAAGATCAATCCTCTATTTTGCAGGCCTGTCATGCTTCGCCATATGGGGGACACTTTGGAGAGAGTCCGAACAGCAACAAAGGTACTAGAATCAGGACTATACTGGCCTACATTGTTCAAGGATGCTCATACCTGGGTAAAAATTTGCGATGAATGTCAAAATACGGGCAACATATCCCGACGTCATGAGATTCCAATGACCACAATCCAAGAGGTGGAAGTATTTGACACGTGGGGAATCGACTTCATGGGGCCATTTGTCAGCTCTTACGGTAACAAGTATATACTAATAGCCGTTGACTATGTTTCGAAGTGGGTCGAAGTAGTTGCTCTACCAACCAATGATGCAAAGGGGGTGACCAATTTCCTAAAGAAAAACATCTTCACCCGATTTGGCACCCCCGATCTATAACCAGCGATGGTGGATCTCACTTCTGCAATAGAGCGTTTGCATGCTTGTTGGAGAAGTATGGTATTCGCCACAAGGTAGCCTCACCATACCACCCATAGACAAGCGGGCAGGTTGAAGTGTCCAACGGGGAAATCAAAAGTGTCCTCTCAAAAACGGTGAATGTAACAAGAATGGATTGGGCCATAAAGTTGGATGATGCATTGTGGGCATATCGCACAACCTTCAAAACCCCAATTGGTATGTCACCTTACAAGTCGGTATTTGGTAAGGAATGTTATCTTCCGGTTGAGCTCGAACATAGAGCACTGTGGGCACTGAGGTAGTTGAACTTGGACATGGAAACAACGGGCACCAACAGAATTAATGGGCTGCATGAGCTCGAAGAATTCTGATTCCACGCATTCGAGAGCGCTCGATTGTATAAAGAAAGGATGAAATTGATGCATGACAAACACATCTTGGATAGAAACTTCAAACCCAGCGAATTAGTGCTACTGTACAACTCAAGATTGAGATTGTTCCCAGGTAAGTTGAAATCCCGATGGTCAGGTTCGTTCAAAGTAGTGAAAATATTCCTAAGTGGAGCTGTAAAGATCGAATCAGAAGATGGGACGAACAAATTCACAGCAAATGGACTCAGGTTGAAACAGTACCTTGGTATGAGTGATGAAAAAGGGGACAGTGTGGTGATAACTCTCGAGGATCCCCAATACACAAATGAGGAGTGATAGCAAGAGTCTACGTCGTTCCGCGACGTTAAATCAGGCGCTTCATGGGAGGTAACCCATGATTTTCTGTTGTTTTCTCTTTTGTATTGTTGTTATAAATGATGTAGATGTTACTAATCCATTTACTAGTGTACAGGGAAACATGAGTGCATACTGGAGAAGACTGGGTCAAGTCACAAATCCGGTAAAATAAAAAAAATAAAAAAAAAATAAAAAAAACAAAATCGGATTACCGTCACCGCGCCCGCGATCGACCGCGGCGCGACTACGGTAGGAAGCACACTTTCTGGCTTGGCTCACCGCGGCCGCGGCGAACTGCGGCGCGACCACGGTAAGTCACGTTTATTCTGTCTCCCAACCCCCCGTTCACCGCGGCCGCGGTCGACCGCGGCGAATTCCCGCACGCCCAGGTAAGTTTAAAAAAAAATCAATTTTTTTTTTATTATTTATTTTTTCTTCTTCTATTTCTTTTCTTCTTTCTTATTACCCAATCCCTCTTCAATCACCCATTCCCCAACCTTAACTTAACAAAACCCTTTCCCCTTCCCTCTTCTTCCCCAACGTTCCCCTCCCTCATTCTCTCATTCTCCTACCTCAAACTCACCACTCTTTTCCCTCATCTCCACTACCCCCAACCACCAGGTTTCTCTCTCTTCCTCTCTTCAAGTAAGTCTACTAACTCCCCTCTCTCTTAATTTTTTTTTGTGTTCTTTTATTTTGTATAATGTATATGTTAATGGTAGATCTCCACCATATTTAGGTAAAAACAATTGTTTTTCTTTTGTAAATTAACTTAGCATGGCGTGGTGGTAAGATTTGGTGTTGCTAGGTGAAAATCATGTTAGTGGGTTGATGATTAGTTGAAGATTGTGGTTTCCATTGGGAAGGGTTTGTACCACTATGGGCTAACATATGCATATCTAAATCTCTGCACACCATGTGTTTGAAAAATTGCCACATTGAGTTAAAAATTGGTATTGTGACCATCGTGGTGGTGAAGTCTGAGTAACCACCTAGTGGTCACACAAATTGAACCCTCTCTGACAATAAACCTTACTATGTCAGGTACCATGTCTCAATCCAGGAAACGCAGAACCTAGGGTAGTACTAGCCAGTTTGACTCTACTCGGTTTGTTTCAAAGGCTGCTGAGGATAGATTTGAAGCAATGGCAACCCGAAAGATGGTACATGAAGTACCAATTGACAGGGTCACCCTGCAGAGTGAATGCCCAGAGATATTCCATGAATTGAGGAGATGCCAGTTGGACGTCTTCTTTGAGGAACCGGAAGAGGCGAATATTTTAATGGTTCGAGAATTCTATGTGAATTGCCCGGAACACGCCAACCGGGTAGTCACAGTCAGAATAACACGAGTAAATGCTTCTCTTGAAGCAATACGCCGAGCATATCAGCTACCGATTTTCTCAGGAGCGGAGGATTACTACCAAACCTACCAGACACCACTTGTCACTTGGAACCTCATTGTTCGGTCAATCTGTTTGGGAGGGGAACCAATATGTATAAAGCATGTCATCACTCTGAACTCCCAATATCTCACTTGGGAAGATAAATGATGGCTCACTATCATCTGTAGCCGACTGCTGCCCTCCAGCAACACTACTGATGTAAATGCACCTCGTGCAATGGCGGTTTGGTGTTTTGTCAACCGTCATGACTTCGATGTGGCCAGGATAATCCACGATGAAATGTTCATCAGATTTTCGGAGATAGTCAAAGGGTTCTACTTCCCTTCACTAGTCAAGCAAATGTCCCTGAGAATCGTTTCATAGATGGGAAGCTCGTAAAGAAGGCCCTTTTCAAGGCTAGCAAAATTACAGTGGGAAAGGAGAAACCCGTACCCATTGCTGTGGACGATGAGGATGAGGTGGTTCCTGACGCCGCCCCGCCAATGACACTTTTTGA
This sequence comes from Nicotiana knightiana, assembly GCA_005239525.1. Classification (NCBI taxonomy): domain Eukaryota; kingdom Viridiplantae; phylum Streptophyta; class Magnoliopsida; order Solanales; family Solanaceae; genus Nicotiana; species Nicotiana knightiana. The sequence continues at coordinate 64,130 of ML419062.1, read as the reverse complement.
TGAAGCGGGCCCATCTCAGCCTCGGCGAAGCACCCGGATGTCTACCTTGGAGAAAGATATTGTTGGCTTACGTACCTCAGTGGATAACCTGAATGACAGAGTTGACACTCTATTCACTCAGAATGCTAAGTCCGAGAAGAAGATAATGTCCTGGCTATGAGCGTTAGGGTGCGCCTGTCGACTCGACCCGGCCACCGTCTCTTATGAAGACTAAAAACCAGGGAAGTCTCCTTACCTCACTGTGCATTATTATGTGCCATGGGGGCATGTCAATTCTTTAATTGTTGGGTAGGGGATATTGTTTGTTGTTGTATATATATAACTGCTGGGAGCTTGATTGGTTTGTTTGTAGTTGAATATTTTTTTCTTTATTTTATTTGAATATATATGGAGTAGTGCTGACTGAGCCCGACGATGGACACCTTTCGACAGGTCTCTTGAGGGTTTTGAGTTGAAAAAAAATAAATAATAATAATAATAAGATAATAAAATTATATATATATATATATACCCAAGACTCCCCCCGACGATGGACCTGCTTCTTGAGGGAAGTGAGTCTAGGGAAAACACAAAAAGATTTTTCTTTGTTAGGTAGTATATCAACCCCTTGGTTTTTCTTTATACCACGGTTCTTTTCCAAGGGTTTTATTAGTTTAGGAGTCTTGGGAGATGGGAATAGGGCCCTTAACTCTATGATACCCTGAATAAAGATTACTTTAGTGGGAAACTTAGGCTCTTTAGTCGAATCTAACAAGGCCTTTAATTGTGTGTCCCTGAATGGATCAAATGCTTTAAGTAGAGTGTCTGATGATCCTAACTGAAGTGAGTCATGTGCCATGTGTGAGTGAGATTTTTTGTATTCTGTGTTAACACTCAATGCCTAGAACTTGCTCTGTGTGTGTACAAAGAGAAATGGTAGTCTTGTTTGGTCTGGAAAGTGATATAGGCGTTCTTTGCTTAAACCTTTTGTATATGTTTGTCCCACCTAATGGTACATATCTTAGTCAACACCGTTGCTCCTATAAGCCTGTTTTCCTTGGCAACCACATGACAAGCCTGACCCATGTTTAAATAGCCTATCTTGTTGAACCCTATCACCTCTTAGAAGCACTCGAAGTGTAATGGATATGAAAAGAAATATAAGTGTGGGGTGGTTGACTGGGGCTGTAAGTGGAATTAAGGAAGCATGAAAAAGTGCACTGTTTGATAAGCAATACTATAGGCCACCAAAAAAAAAAAAGAGTCTCAAATTGGTGGTGGCTATTAAAGAAAAAAATGTGCTTAAAAGAATAAGGGGTTAACACAATAATGGAATGGTGGAATGAAGATTTGACAAAATCAAGAGTTTAAAAGTACACAATGTAGTGGAGTGCTTAGGGAGGTGCAGTCACTATACCCATATGTATCCTAACCATCCCACAGCCAACATTACAACCAAATAAAGTCCTATTTGATTCTATACCGAACATGCTCGATTAGTCGAGTATTACACTACTGGCGAGCCTATGGTATGTTGTTTGTAGCATAAGAATTTGTTTCCGAGGGTGAGCGAAATGTCGTATTCGAGTTCCTCAGTGTGTGATTGGTAAATAATATAAGTCTGTTTTGTAGTGAGTAGGCTCATGATTCATGAAGGTAAGGTAAGTCTGGACCTCAGACTGAGAGTAGGAGAGCTGGTTAGGGGTGTTGCATGGCTATAAAGGATTCCACTTTCGAGGATAGGATGTCGCGCTGAAGTAGCCTAAATATGTGAAGTCTTCTGGGTATAGAGAGTGGGGAAGGTATCCTATAATGATTAGGCTGTAGAGTGTGGTTGTGTTGCTCGAGGACGAGCAACGGCTTAAGTATGAGGTGTTGATAGTAGGCTATATAGACGCTATTTACACTCTTAATGAATCCTACGCTAGTGTGGTTATAAGTGCAAAAATGATAACAAATTGCTCTAAATAGTGTTTTTATGCTTTGCAGGAAATAATCCATTTTCGGAAGATACTTTGGAGCATTTTGGACTAAATCGAGGGAGTATAAGGCCAATCAAGAAGAACTCGAGTGAAAAGAAGCAAGAAAAAGGCGAAAAGAGCTGGAGTGGAGCTCACCGCGACCGGTCGACCACGGCTGGAACGCGGTGGGCAAAACAATGAAAGACAGAATTCATGCTAACCATGTCGCGGTCAATTCGGAAAATGCCCAGAAATTGCAGGGACTTAAGTGCAAAAAATGGGAAAAATTAGCCTAACCCTGTTTAAACCTTATAAACTCGTCCAAGAATAGGGCTTGTTGTTTTAGATTGATTTTGGAGGCAAGAACAAGTGTGAGAAGATCAAGATACAATTAGAGTTTTTCTATTCTCCATCTTTGTCATTATTTTGGAAATTATGAATTATTTTATGCTTTCTTTGTGTTTTAGCATGAGTAGCTAAACAATCCGTCTAGGGTTGATGGAACCAATTGTTAGATGAAGTTTTGACTCGATATTGTTATAACTGATCCGGGTTTAATCTAAGATTGTTCAACTATGTTTTGTATGGTGATTAATTGAATGGGCCCTTGATTAATCGTGTCTACTTGCTTGGTGTCGCTTGAGAAAGAACACCAGGTTAGATTATTGTTGAACAACACCACCTTTGGGTAATTGAAGAGATTCATTACTTGAATTTAAAAGCGGGGTTAGAGATAACAAAACTTTGGTGGGATAAATTAGAGCTGCATAAGTTATCAGCTAGAGTAGTTCGATAGAATGCTCTAGTAAATTATTGTAGTTGATCGAGAGATAATTACAATAACCCATAGCTCATAATCCTCTTAGAGTAACACAGTGATAATATAGCGAAAGAGTCAGAATTAGTTTAGCAATTGGGGAAATCACTGCCCTAGATCTTTCTACCATTGATTTACCTTTAATATTAAATATTGTTAGTTTTAATATCAGTCTTTTTAGTTAATAAAATCAAACAATTATTGATAAAAATACTGCACCCAGAAAAGTGTCTGAGCTTACATCATCATCACTGAGAGTTGTAACATGTAGGTTAGTTTCCTGAGGATTCGACTCCGGACTTTAAGCCGGATTATATTTGCAACGACCGCTTTGTCTTTTATAAGGCACAGTTGGGAGTGATCAGGCCTCTACTGACGCTCCTCTTATTTTTAGATTCCAAGTGACGCAATCCCTGGCATTTGACCTTTGTTTCCCTTACTGGAAAGTCCGAGATTGTTATGATAGTCTAGGTGGGTACAAGTAATGTGAAAAAGATTGACTAATCTCCCTTGCGATTAGAAGATAGTCCCTCAAGTAGTGACTTGTTTGGCCACACTCAAAGCACCATCTAGGCATGCAACTGCACTAGCCTAAGTGTTCTCTACTATATGTTTGGGATATTGGATTGGTAGAAAACATTTGTCTAGAACCACAATATTCATATGATGGTGATGTCAGCTAGAACTTCTCTTTAAGTGCAGACTGAATGTGGACTTTGAAATCGATATTTGCTAGCCAGAAAACCATGTTGACGTCCCTGGCCCCAAGCTCCGGAACCTACACTGAACTTCCACTGAAATATTCTTAGTTTAAACATTCTTACATGATCCTCAACTACACTCCTATCTGTTACCTGGTTATCAATCTTTCTAGCAAGATTGGTTTCCTCACAGTAGGTATACGTCTTCACTCGCTATCACTTTTTATAGAGGGTTAACCAACGCTTTGAAGAATCTATGCACTCCAAATGCCTCTTCAACACTAAGTAGGTAACATATTGTCCTACTTAGAAATCATGATGTCATATGTCGTTATTTTCATATCTAGAGTATGAACTAATCTCTCAAACTCTATAAAAAATCTCTCATCTACCTATAGGAAGGAAGTGATCCACAAATAGCTTAGTGAACCCATCCCATGTAACACCACTTGCAAGTTCTCCTAAAATTATAATATACTCCATATTTCCGGTCAATATGATTTTAGCTTCACGGAACTCATCGAAACATCCTAGAGCTCGTAATGCCTTGAGTATCTTACCCAATAACATGAGAATCCTCTAGACGTAACCCTTTAACTTCGACGGTTTCAAATGTAGTAACGCTATTAAGGATACATCTATGTTCCTAGTAGTTTAAGTGCATTTATTAGCCTTCACCTGCCTACTCATTTTGTCCTTCAAGCTCTCTAGATGTAAGTGTCTCGTGGTAACACCCTCATAAATGGAAGAATGGGGACTAGCACTCATTTCAAGATAATACTTCATTTCACATCTCTTGCTGATACAGTGAACTCTCATGTTGGCACCACGAGCCTTACATTGGCCCGTCTATGAACTTCTATCTCTTCCCCAATATAGGAAGACGGCTACCTACTTGATGCAGTATTTGGTGCCTCGTGGAACCCTATCCTAATACGCCATTAGAAGATCGAATCGAAGCCATCTAACTTTCAACAAAAAAGGTGTGTTTCATTCATATAGTTAACGCTAATCACTAAACATGGAGAAACAAGAAAGAAATGAGAGATATAATCTACTACACCTTCGCATTATCACTATTATGGAAATAATCGGTTATACAGCCATAATTGAGATATGATTGCATACCGACATGTGCTATATTCGTCGGAGAATAACCTAGAGCTCTAGTACTAACATTGTCACGGCCCATAAAGAACTCAATCTCTCTCTCTCTTAAGATGCAATTCATGAAAATCCTCTAAAATTTACATCCAAGAAAAACTCTAGTTGCAAGAACGGTCCCTACCACGAACTACTATAGCCCATGTTTACTTCAACACCCCTTAAGTACTCTAATAACTTAAGTGATTTCCTTTCGCCCATAAATGATAAAAGATATCAGAGGGTTATATTAAAGCCTGGTTCGGTTGGTAAGCACCCTTTAACTCATATTCAACATTAAACCTCAAATTTAACTTTAATATATAATGTAGTTAAATAATAGTCGCATAAATAGCTTAAGTCTATAGTTTCGAATACAAATTTAACCTTACATGAAAATCAATAATCATGAATAATAGCAACTAATTCCAAAAAAAACTAGTGAAAGAGTAATGATTCTTAAGGGAAATACAATGTCTAACTCTCGTACTTCCCACTAAAAATGCGTAATCTAAAATTCTCTCTGACTTAGGGAACCTGGCATATTCTTGATTTTTAAGAGTTTGGAACAAATATGAAATATTTTAGAACAATTAGGAGATATATTCCTAAAGATTTAGCTGGTGGGCCGCAATCATGGCCCGTGCCCAAAGCCCTACTTGTAGTTATCATAGAATTGAGGCTTGTGACAGTGATTCTCCCTTAAAACCGACGACTGCAGCCATGGTCAGTCCACTGGTCCTATGACCGCGGTTTTAGTTCAGTCTCTAATCTCCTTCCTTTACTCTTTCAATCGTAAGCCTATTCTTTGACCACTACTACCACGACCACGGTTCCTTTATCAGATTTTCCCAATTTTTATTTTGTATCCAAACTTTAAAGTTGAATCTTCGTTATTAAAATCCAATAAATATGATCTCTAGGCGATTCGCGCTTGGGCAGTGAAGTCGTTGGAAAACTCAAAGTTATTCATCTTTAGTCATATGGGCATGATTTTTAAGCGAGTAGCGATATCCTATAGGCATGTTCTCTAAGAAGTTGGTATTTGAACACGAATTCGTCATGCTTATTCCTATAGGCATATTTTCTAGGCGGGCAGTGTGATAAGAACAACAAAATAGACATTTAATTAATCAATTAAGTCCCAATAGCCATGGTATCTAGATGAGCAGATCTTTAATTACTTAATGCGGTCCTATAAGTATGTTATCTAACAATCACATAGTAATAGCACAAGTTGAGCAAACAATCAATGATGTTTGAATCCTATAGGAATGCTGACTAATAGTGTATAGAAGTGAAGCATGTGAACAAGTGAAACATCTAGATTCTTATAGGCATGTTTCTGATAGTGCGCAGGCATAAGACATGTTGAGCATATGAAGTTTTTGAGTTCTTATAAGCATATTTTCTATTAGCATATGGAAATAGAGCATGTCAAACAAGATAGCAAATGAAGCAATTAAACACTATAGGCATGCTTTCTACCCATTCATGCGAGAATTAAAGTACCTCAGACCCTTTTTCACTAATTTCACCATCATTAAGTTTTATAGGTTATTATAGACCACATTGAATAATTACAGGACCAATTACAAATATAGAATAACCCAGTAACACATGTGGGCCTTCAAATAGACTTAGAACTTTATGCAGACAGCAGACCCAAACTTCGGGCGGATAATGTACTTCAAACACCAATGCCAAAGGCAGAACCAAAAGACCAGGCCCAAACGATTGAACTAACTAAGCTAATGGAGGCCAAATTTAGCCACACGGGCAACAAACTACTCATAGAATTAATTAAACAACTTAAACATGTACTTCTTATAGATGAAACTAGCTGAAACTTCATCCAAGGCATATAAACAGGATCATGCTAAATTGAAAGGCATCACAGACACATATGGGCAAGTTTATGCTTGTAATTCCAGAAAAATAAAATTTAAAAGTGACAAGATAGTAAACTACTTCAAATAATGTTCCAAAACAAAGCATTGTCCGGTATTATCCTAAAGAGCTTAGGCAGGGGATTTGAACATGAAAATCTAGTAGAGCTATAGACAAGAACAAGTGAGGTACAATCTTAACATAGGATGCCTAACATGAAAACCTAGTGAAAGTAGCATAGAAGAACAAGTTCATGATCGAACAAATACTTAGTCGAATATAAGACAACTTTAACATGCCGAGTATTAGTCAATCCCAGAAGCCCATATGGTAAACAGGTAACATGTCAATTTTCAGATCAACGGGACAGGCAAACATCAAACTTTGTACTAGTTGGCCACATAGGATAAAAGGCTAGGTATGAGATTTACCCTAAGGTCTTAAGTATTACTGAAGAACACAGGATTGCACAAGTCAAAAGCATACACTAAAACTACAAATAGCATGGAAACACGCCTTAGCTAATAGTACAACTCCAGAAACGTAGCATGTTGCACATAAATGACTTAACAAGGACTAGAACACATGAGTTGGTTATCATAATAATCCAAAACAAAGCAGAGAGATAAACTCAGGGCAAGCATCAGGCATTAACATATACACAGTAGGCTAAACAAGCTTAAGAGAACCAGAAGTCGTTTATGCTAAACACATGTGATAGGCATACGTCATGATTAGAACCTAGGCAAGTTCACATGTTAAGAGTATGGAATCATAAAAGTACTTCGGAGCAAACAAGGCTACAAGCAAGATAGAATTGTAGGACATTGATTCATAGGAGTTTCAGTGGCACAAAGCATAAATACGAATGAAAGAGAATGACAGGCCAAGATACCTACTAGTTGCAAATTAACAAGCAAAATAAGAAGAACAATCTTTCCAATCGTCAATAGAAAAAGAGTAGCAGAACCCCGAAATTCCAGTGCGCCAGAGTTCCCAAGGGTTTCAAGTGAATCCCGGACAGTGCTCACACTGAGGAAAAAAAAAAGGAAAGATCAAATTCTAGTGGCCTTGGCTTTTAGCCGGCCAAGGTCTTAACTTATAATAGTAGAATGAGTGAGAGTGAGAGTGAGAGAGCAATAGTAGTAGTTAAAGTCTGTTAGGAGAAATGAGGAAGGGGGTTTATACAGTGACATATTAGAAGGAACAACATGAAAAGCAATCAATTAAGCATAAATAATGAAAAAAATATCACATGGAATCAGTAACATAGCCGGTAAAGGGAGAAATCGAATTCCAACCCCTAATTAGGGTTAAATATTTGAAGATTAGCCTGCTGCTGTGGGAAATCAACCCTTTTCCGTGTATATTGACAGGATATTGTCCAGATCTTGGAGATTAAAGTTGAACGGGCCCGATTATGAGAGATGGTACTTGCCAAGTTTAGGAAAGTACTAAGTAACACTATTGTTGCGTAGATAATGATGCAGTAACACAAATAAGAAAGGTGAATCACAAGAAGATTTCATTGTCTAGCCGCAATCGGAGAAGGATTAGAGATGAGGGGGCTAGGTTTTCTCAAGGGAGAAGAAGGCTTGGGAGCGTTTTAGGGTGACAGAGACGGGAAATGTCTCTAGGATTTAGTGGGGAGGGATATAAGGAGAAGGATAGGGTTGTTGTGGGCCATTGATCATTTAAGATCAACAGCCAGGAACGAAGGGAAACGGGGCGGGTTATTAAGGGAACGCGACTGGGTTAAGTCAATAGGGTCGTTTGGTTTGGGCTAAAAAGACTGGGCCAAAGGTGTTGGGCGTTTGGGCCATGATATTGTCCGGCAATTGGTCTGTTTTGGGCCAGCTCTTGAAGCACTCAAAATTATAAATAAAAAAATCAATTATTAAAACGTCTAATAAATGGTAAAAATATTATTTTTGCTATGAAAAATGCTTGAAAATAATAAATTAACATTATAATAATATAAAATTCCATTTTAGCATAAATAACATAATAACTAGAATATAGGCTATTGTTGTAACTAATGTAGATAAAATAGAGAAAATACAAATATAATTATGTAAAAATATGATAAAATATTATAAAATGCATGTGGGTATAACATGATAAATTTGGACGATTAAGTCACCCTAAAAATAATTTAAAGGGATAATTAATAAATATTTGAAAAAATTAAATACAAGAAAATCAATTGTAAAGCTTTAAAAATTATAGAAAATTATAGAAAATATTTATATTGCCCATGTAAATTAGGTAATAGTGAAAAAATAAAATTTTGAAAGTTTATAGAATATTTTATAAAATATGAGGGCAAAATTTGGGTATCAACACCATGTAAGTGATGTTGATTTCCATTCTATTGAGGTTCTACTTTTAGTGGGAGGTATAGGAGCTCCAGACCGAGATTGACCCTTAATTAAAGTTATTATTGGATTTGGATTAATGGGTATATCATCATCTAAGTTTTCTTCATTATAGAAGCAAATTATGCAAAAAGTAATTCATGATCTAGTGATTATGCAAAAAGTAATTCATGATCTAGTGATTGCTCATTCAAATTATTATTATTATTATTATTATTATTATTATTATTATTATTATTATTATTATTATTATTATTATTATTATAATAATAATAATAATAATAATAATAAGGTATTTCATCTACGTGAGATTAATCATCTAAATGATTACTACATCCGTCCGCCCTTCCCTTTTGTCTGATTAACTCTGAATCCACGAAAAAATTCTAGACATTATAATTTATGCAAGTGACAACTAACAATAGTATTTAACTCAAATATAAATAAATAAATTATGGCAAATAAAATAAAATAATAAATAAGGGATAGAGATGGAATGAGTGTATCAAACGGCGATATAAGTGCCGACATATAAATGAGGTTGTTAGTTGAAACTTGCTCAATTCCGAAACTACTTCAGTCTCAATTTTCAAATAAGGGATAACAATTACCACATAAAAATTTTCAACAATCAATATTTTAAAGATAGAGAGATATAGAGGTTGGAGAGATAGTAGAAAGATTTGTGTGAAAATAAAGAAGAGAATAGATATTTATAATTCAAAATGGGGTCAAAGTGTAATTTTATAGACTTAAGTGTTAAAAATTTATTAAGAAGGGGTTGGGGTATATTCGGGGGTTAGGGGGACAACCGTTGCCCAACGGTTATTATGCAAAAGAGTCGTTGGGTAACAACTATTTTTGAATAAAATAATAGATTTTCATTTTTTTACCGGGTAAGCTTGTACTGGAATTTCTGGCGAGCCAAACTGGCCAGTCGAGACAAGATCAACTAGCTGCCACACCCAGATCCCCGTCCCCTTACCCTTAATGTCATTCTCTCCTGTTAACAAATCCCAGACCAATATCGGGCCGGGATGGGATCAGGATAGCCTGACCCACCTGCCACCCTTACTAAAGTTAAACGAAACTGTAGACATCAAAATTTTAGGAGTCTTGAAATCCTAGGAGTTTATTCGAGTTGCTTTGAGGTTACTCTACCAATACTCTAACTTTGATGTTACTCTAACCCTAGGCCACTCTTATAAAAAGAGTTACATGTTCCCTCAAAAAATCATCTCGAAAATTGAGAACATCTGAAATTTCATAAATTTATGGAATATTCACAAAGAGATCAAGACATCAAATATTGTCTTTCTCAAAGCCGCGGATGTGATCAACGGACGTTCTTCCTTTTCATGGAGATCAAATACATCCAACGAAGTCTGCATCATTCCTGAGTTCGAGAAATACGTTGATTAAGCCCTTGTATTACGGAGAATAATTTGGATAAAGAATCAAGGGAAATAGAATTTTACTCACAATTGGTTAATAAAATTACTTTATTCTTTTGTGATTGCAGTTATTTTTCGTGTGTTGAGAATTCGTTGCAAACCAATTGGCACGCCCAGCGGGACCAATTCTGCTCTTCTTCTCTTCCTCTTGGAAATCAAAAACTACAAATTTCAAAATCAATAGATGCAGTAACCTTCAAAAAAAGAGCTATGCAGCATTATTAAGAATTTATATCAAGGTAGTGATTCGCATGGGTAGTTTTACTAGAGAGCCGCTTGTATAGATTCGAAAAGGAAAATCCTTCTACGGAATTATAGAAGTAGCGGTACTCTTTCTTGACGCACAAAAAATTTTCTTTATTGGAAATGTGGCATATCTTTGCACGTTTGTGAAATTAATTTCCAACAATGCAAGGCAAAAAGAAATTGAAAAGTTGATCATCAACAAGCCCCACTTTGAAGAAGATTTATGTGAACAGGTCCCAAAGGAGCATTTCCTTGCGGGCCTCATCATTAGTACTTCAAGTCTCGTCTTCAAGTTTCACCAAGCGCTAAACAAAACATGAAGTAGGGGCATTTGCAATCGAATTTTAGGAGTCTTGAAATTCTAGGAGTCTATTCAGGTTGCTTGGAAGCTACCAACACCCTAACTTTGATGCTACTCTAATCCTAGGGCACTCCTATAAAAAAGGTTACATATTCCCTCAAAAAACCATCTCCAAAATTGAGATCATCTCGAAATTTCATAAATTCATGTAGTATTCACAAAGAGATCAAGACATCAAATATTGCCTTTCTCAAAGCCGCGGATGTGATCCACGGACGTTCTTCCTTGTCATGAAGATCGAATACATCCAAGGAAGTTTGCATCATTCCTGAGTTCGAGAAATACGCTGCTTAAGCCCTCGAATTACGGAGAATAATTTGGATAAAGAATCAAGGGAAATAGAATTGTACTCACAATTGGTTAATAAAATTACTTTTTTCTTTTGTGATTGCAGTTATTTTTTGTGCGTCGAAAATTGGTTGCAAACAGAAACTTCAAAAACAATAACGGTCCCACATGAAGTTCAAACTCTTTATTTGATTTCCAAATGATGATGATATTTTATCACTATACTATCTATGGTAATCACTGTTTCCACTCAGTTGGAATATTGCACAAAAATCATCTCAAATAGTCTTCTGAGCACAGTAAACTACATCCATCATAATTTGCATGAGATTCCCACTTATTGTACGTATAGTTGTTCTTCAGCTATCCTATCCTGGGTTCAATAATCTTGTTAACCCTTTCATGGTCTACTTTCTATCTTCAAAGGTTTCAATAATCTTGTTAATAATACCAACCATACATCAGGTTCACCTTTTTCACTGTGCTCGTTTTCTGTTGGTGATGCTAAACCCACCAGAAAGTATCATCACTGTGGAAACTACTGATATGCCAAAATAACCATTCATTAACTAGAGAACCACTTTGCACGGCTAAAAGCAAAAGAATTATAGCTAAAACTTCATCATTGGCGAAGGGTTACAACATATCTCATCTGTATTTTTTCCTGATCAAGTTATCCATGTTTGCGGGTGAAGAATCTTCAGAAATTTAATCCACATTTCTTATCAAGTAATCAATTACAAAAACACTGTTGTGAGACGTGAAAAATCAGCATATTTTATGTTACAGAATCATAATCACAATAAATATCTAAATCATGAAATGGACATATATCATCGCATCATCTTCCCCCAACCTTAGCTCCAATCTGTAGGTTGTTCATCTGCTCAGACCCTGTTATAATCTTGTGATGTTGCTCTGCATAATTTGAGAAGATGCAAAGGTCCAGTTCCATTTAGTTAAGCCGGTTAATCAGTTGAAAGCCTAAGACCTTTATATTTTGTTACAAAGAAGGAAACTTCAGTTTGGCATGCACATCCCTATTATTCTTGGGCATCAAGGTCAGGTTTTGACGGGTATTCAAGACCATGAAGAGCAGGTATCCGTCTTAAATCTTCTTCAGAGTAAGCTGGAATGAACCAATATCGCTTGTCCATACCAAACACCTGATCCATATAATACCATCTTAGAACGGTAAAATGACACATATCTAGCTTTTCTTTATAAAGATACAACTACGCCTTAGTCCCAAACAAGTTAGGTGGGCTATATGAATCCTCACGTCTCTATTCAAGCTCAATTCATGTCGTCATTATACCAAATAAAAATAAAAGCGAACTTCTCTTTCTAAATTTGAAACATACACATAACATGTAACACGATGAAGGCGAGAACTAGGGGTGGTAAACATGCGGGTCGGGTAGGATATGAGGGGGTCAAATGGGTAATTCAAAAAACAAATAAATTATCCGACCCGTATTTGAGACGCATAAAAAACAGGTTATCCGGCGTCTATATTATCCATGACTTTTTGAATATGATCACTTATGGAGAATTCCTAGTCTCTCAAACTTGAGCAACCCCCAATTTGAGGGTTTACAAATGTAAAAGCTAAACACATTAATTATCCATTTGGTGAATCATTTTCTAAGTGGATAATATGGTTCTTATCCATATTCGACCGCTTTTAAAAAGTTCATTATCCAACCCATTTTTTAATGGATAATTATGGGTGGATAACTGTTTTCTATTAACAATTTTACCACCTCTAGCGAGAACCAACAAAACTTGATTAAGGGGCTAGTTGGGACCAGATTGGATTAGAATACAGAAGCTAATTTTGAATTGAGTAAGTTAGCCTGTTTGGTTTAGCCGATTTAAGTAGCTGATAAGCATCAAGTGCTGAAAAGTATTTTTAAGTCCAAAAATCGGTAATTAGCGATTGAAGTGTTTTGGTAAAAAGGAGCTGATAAGCACTTTCCCTGTCAAAAGACATATATAGTCGTAAAGTTGTTTACACTAACAAGGACATGATTATTACAAGATTTCGAATTTCAAATTGATTCAAATAAAAAAAAAAAATATGTTTCAATTTATTTTTAATTCAAACTTTAATAGATAGGATTATTTTATATAAATACAAATTATTATATGATAAGCTTAAATTTAGTAATTAATAATTTGTTGATCAACACTGAAAATTAGACGAAAAATGAATAAAGAATACACCATAACACAAATTCAAAACACAAAATGCATATGTAACAGCAAAGTAGCAGGAAAAATAAAAAGGAGAGATTTAAAAGAAAGTTGCAAAATACACAATCATACAACCTTATACAATAATACACCAGAGAATTTAACAAAATAAGGAGAATTTTCTCAACCAAATATTGTCAAGGAGAATCTGCAGAATATTTGTTGTTGACACTGAAGAGGGGTGGCGGAAGTTCGAGGTCCGGAAGAAAAGTGGGAGAGACATAGCCCTTGATAGAAAGGTGTGGAGGTCGGGCATTAGGGTTGTAGGTTAGGAGGTAGTCGAGCATTTTTGTACTTCTTACCGAGTGTGAGGCTAGTCTGATAGGATTTTGTCTTAGACTGCTAGTGGTTAATGTTGTGCTCACACTATCCTTTCGTTTTTCATATTACCAAGCCTTATTTACTGGTTATTGTTATTGCTTTTCATTTATTTTCTGGTTCTTACGTTATTATTTTTATGTTTCTGTTGCTGGTACTAATATATTGTCTCTTTTCCTCTTCTTGAGCCGAGGGTCTATCGGAAACAAACTCTACTCCCTCGAGGTGGGGGTAATGTCTACGGACACACTACCCTCCCTGGACTCCACTTGTGAGATTTTACTGAGTAATTATTATTGTTGTAAACCAAAAGCGCTTATAAGCTTAAAAACCATAAGATGGAGTTGGGCAACTTATGGCTTGTACATATTTTGTTTTATAAGCACTTTTAGTATTTGTCAAACGCGTAAATAAGCTACAAAGTTTATAAGCTATTTTGACCGGCTTATAAGCTTAGTCAAACACCCCCTTAATTATCACATAATTTATTAAAGGTAATCGATTTTATTGCAGATCTAGTTAGTTTTTGCCCCTCTGTTTGATAAGAATTGCAGTTATATTTAGTTATGAGTCTTATTGGTTTTTAAGCTAGTGCGGTTCATTCAAGAAATTCCTACCTTTTTCAAGTAATGAATAAGATGCTAATAAAAAGTAGTGATTAAAATGGCTGAAATACTATTAAACCAAAAAGAGCATTTTATGAGATTTTAGGCAGAAAAAGAAGCATAAAGCCAATAATGTCAAAAAGACTTGGAATTCAAGGCCTTTCCTCCACAATTAGTTTTTATGCAGAGTTCAACACTTCGCTAAAACACAACAATCAGCTCTTAACAACCATTTGGGGCACTTAACGCATTCCAATATGTCCTGTTCAAGCAACACGGGGAGTAATAGGAAATAGCATATATTTTCCAGAAAATGCGTATAATAAATTTTGTGCTCTTTTCTTAATTGTCAAGGTTCTAATTAATAGATCCTATGATTCTAATTCAAGACTAGTTACAATTGCAAAAAATGAGTTTATAACCGTACTTCTCAACTGCTGAATATGCAAAAAAAATAGTTTCATTCCCCTCTGCTTTTTGCTCTTCCAGCTTTTAAGTTAGTTGTCTTCTATACTACTGTGTATAGAGCCTCCGATCTTGCCAAAAGAACATCTCATGAACATACATAATTGCATTCAAATAGAAATGACGCCATAGTCCAGCTGACGCTCGGTCTTATACAAAAAGGTGATAGCCTTGTCTAGAATAGTGACATGCAGGGGCGTATCTAAGTAGTGGTGTGTGGGTTCACGTGAACCCACGCTCCCCTTCCTAAATCATGGATAGCACTGTCATATCTCTTCAAAACTACTTAAATACATATGTATGCACCCAAGTTCAAAGAGGAGTATGATGCAATGGTTACCGGGTGCACCTCTATTGTTTAAATTCATTATTGGGGGGCACCTCTATAAGTGAGGTTGAGGGTTCAATTCCCACACATTTTAGTTAAGTACTTTTTTCTTTGTCTGTCTTTTTTTTTTCTTTTTCACCAAGTTCTTTGTGTGGTATGTTCTTTCAAAATCCCAAGTCTATTGAAATTACTATTCTCCTTTTCTAATAATAGAGTTTTATAGCAGCACTAGAGGATGTAGCATAAGTCAATGGGTTCAACTAATTCCCACACTTTGGACACAAAGAGTGTTTGTATGTATATATAATATATGTGTGTGTGAAATCATTACAATTTCAAAAATAAAAACTGTAATTTGTTCAATGGTAAGAACCTAAAGGCTGAACCCGTCAAATTTAAATATTGAATCCGCCTATTCATAATAGTTCACACATCTTTTTGAAATCCTGGATCCGATCATGGCGACAAGTAGGTGATAGCTTTGTTGACTATGATCATTCAGATAGCATAAGGAGGTTGAACCCATATTCAAAAGTTAAAAGAGGTAAACTAGAAAGTAAAGATACAACCCAGAAGTTGCAGTTAAGTTTACCCACAATTCTTGTGTTATACTTTCTTAATCATTATTCATTAAACTAATTGAATTCGTCATTGTATCATTGCTACGAGATAACAGCATTTTTGTATAACGTGCTTAATTGACATCACATGTGTGTATCATTCAGTGTCCTATCCAGATCCAGAAATTCACTTTCCACATACCTCAGAATGAGCACTTAGATCCAGTGTAATTGAAAGTGTTCTTTCTTCTCTAAATTTCTGCTATTTTTCACATTCCAACCATAAGTTCCAGATTATTTCCATGATCTTGTGCTTCATTATATAAACCATATCTTAAATTTAATATCAGAGCACAACATTGTTTGAAGAAGCATCTAAAGCATCTATCTGTTCTATCACATAGAGAACAAACATTCTATCAGAACTAAGAAAATAACTATGGCAGTCTTGTGCAAAGTCATCTAACCTGTTCAAAGTTCCTCTTCCGACCAAGATCATAACGCCATTTTGGAGTGGTCTTCTTCTCATATGCCTGAAAGCAAGACAAGCCTTCAAAATGTGCCCAAAACAGTAGTTCAAAAGCAAAAAGTGCAAAGAAGCGACAAGGCCCATGGGGCCTGAAGCGAAAACGAGAAGTGAAGCACACACTTCATTAAAGTGAAACGCACAAGTCACAGAAAATTAAAGTGACAAACATATATGAATTTAGTACTATAATAATCAAATTGCAATTAAACTAACAAATTATCCAGTTCATCAAAGTTGAGACTCCAAGAATCAGCCGCTTCTCATTATGATCAATTTGATCGGTTATTATTTGAAGCTCACCCTTCTCTAAAACACACAGGTTTGCCCATGAAGCTATAACCCCTCGCTTCACATCAGGTCATCACTTTAAGCAACAAAGTGATGGCTTTCAATAACAATGGCCCAGAAAGCCTTACAGAAAATAACTGGTTTCTATTAAGACGAATGGTCCTAATATTGCTGTTGCATCCAACTCAGGGATTAAACCCCACCAATGATTGAACTAATGAAACCAAAATAGATGGCTAGGCTGGTTGGATGTTCAGTACTTCAGTTGACTTTCAGAAACCCTGTTCCCAAGTCTATGAAGGGATACTGAGTTTATTAATTTTGTGGGGTGTCATGTTCTGACTTGAACGGCCGAACCAGATCCGCAGGTAAATCATAGGCTCTGGGTACATCTCTGGCTTTAAACAGGAGACCTAATGTAGGGAAGCAACAGGAAATGAGAATTCTTTCTATACTTAAATTTCTTTTTTTTCTCTTTTGGGGGTGACTGGGAACATACAAGAGCAATCTTCATGATTTGTAGTTGCGGGAACCTAATTTTTACATGGTGATTGAACAAAGAATCAAATACAGATGATTCGACAATTTATCTAGCACCAGATACTTTACCAAACTGAAGACAGAAATTATAAAACTAGTTTTGATCTTACAACTAAAGAATTATGTGTACTGCATTAAGGATGTTTCAGATTCTTAGGCCTTTCATAGAAGAATAAAACTAAAAACTTCAAGTTAAAACATGAATATGAAGAGAGTAAGTACCTCAATAGTTGTGGTATTACCGGCTACCAAAGATATGTGCATAATTAGAAATCCCAGAACGCTCAAAGCAAATGCAAGGTTCAAGACTGAAATGCACAATTACTGTGGTAATTAAGAGAACTGGTGCATCTCAAAAAGAGATCATAGATTGGGAGTTTCAAAAGACAACAGCTAAACCTTACCAAAAGCAAGGAATGTGGTTGCGAGGGTGCCCGGAGTCCCAGGTATCTCTCCATCACTGAAGAAAGCAATAAATTGTGGCAATAATGATAAAGTCACAACAGTGGTTTCCAGGAATGTGTAGAACTGCAGTAAGAAAGGTTATACTTAGTTGGAAAAAAGATGGTTAATATAATATTGCAATGCAAAGAAGTGCTATGACAATTCCCGAATATGTATCTTTACGTGCAAGTTGAAGCATACAAATATCAACTGACAGGCACCAGCATGGAGGAAGAATGTGGAAAAGGATAAACTCTCAATATTAACTACCACTTACAATACTCTAAAAAAACCACATTGTTATGACAAAATGGCCAGGCGAATTTTGGCAAATGGCATGTTACAGCAAACGGTAATAGAATAAGTTCCTCACAAATAAACAGTAACAGGTTAACTACGATCACTATGTTCGGATCCGTATGGAGGAATAAGTGCTAATATCCCCATACTGCATATTACCGGTAGTCATACATCTAGCAGGATAACATCTTCAGGAGAAACATGTCATCTATGAAACTCCTGTTATGCTTTTATATAAGAAACATAAAACTTACAACAGCTCATAATTATTGTAAAACAAATCCAACCAAGGTCGGATTTGGGAATACGGTTTGTAAAACAGCAAATCAATCGAAATACTCAGATCACCACCAACCCCCAAAAAATAATGACAAAGCATTTGTAATACAAGAACATCGAAAGCACTCCACTTGACATGTAAGCAATGGCGGGGGTCGTAAAGCCCCGTAATTACTACGCGTGATAAGGATTAATCCGGGATTTAAGAAACTAAGTTGGATGAAGACAAAGGCACAAAGGGAAGCTCAGCTATGCATGGTCTGCGTAGCCAAAAATAGAAGGTGAACCAAGAGGGCTTTCTCCTAAGTCCTACGCATGGAAGGACATCTCCTATGCATGGGAGACCAACTCCTATGCATGGTGGCCACAAGCTACGCACAAAGAGGCTCCTACGCATGCACAAGTCAGCTTCCACGCTAGCCATCTCCAACACCCAGCAACCGCTAGCACATTTAAATGACCTAGAGGAAGGACCAAACGGCCCAGCCCATGCATAGCTACATAGGTGGGCGGCCGGCCTATGCAGACCACTTTGGTCTATTTAAAGAACACAGCAGGATGAGAGAGTAAGAGGAACTTTGAGCAAGTTTTTGAATCCTAGAAAGAAAGCTCTTCCTCCGTAAATACACCCCAAGATAAGCATTTATTATTGATGCAAGACCTAACATATTTATGATTAAAATCCACAGGATTCCACCAAATTTCAAGAATCTCTACAAGGATCATGAGCTAGCGTTATGAACCCAAAAGGTAATATCTCTACCTCATGTTCAAATACAAGTATGAGAAAGATATTTGGGGAGTATAATTGGTTTGGGGAGTATAATTGGTTGAGAATCACCATTTGAATGAGAAGATACACTAGTTCTTTAATGGGTCTTATGAACTAGGGTTTATAATGAATAGTAAATGGGTAGACTACGGTGGGAATCTGGTGGTGATTTATGTCTAGAACCTATTGTGTTGTGAAATTTTAATAAGTCGATTAGAACACAAGGTAGGACTTAGGAGTAAGGTCTGCATACGCACTACCCTCAACAGACCACACTTGTGGGATTTCATTGGGCATGTTGTTGTTGGAAAACAAAGAGCTACATTAGCTTCGAGACACTTAAAGGTATGTTGAGTTGAACCCTTCCATAGAATCGTTTCTCCAAATTCCATATCTTCTAAATGTTAGCTACAAAACTAAATGGCATCCAAATTGTTAGTGTATAATTGTGGGTGGGTAAGCAATTATACACTACGCATGTTTTCATCAAATGATGTGGCTTCAAATGCTATGCTTCACATGACTGAATATGATTATGAATGTTTCAAGGTTTTAAATGAAAATGAATCTGATGCTAAAGCTTTTCCCCGGAAACATGAATATGACTCTAGGTTTTTCAAATGAAGGCAAACGAATATGCAAAGGCAAAAGAATTATATGTGGCTATGGAGCCTAAACTTTTTATTGTTTTTCCAACTGCGGCTTAGCCTAAACTTAAACACCAAGATTAAGGGCCAAAAGTATCAAATGAAAATAAAAGATTTTGGGAGTATCCTTACATGACTAAGAAGGTATTTGCAAAAACGACTACCCAAAGCTACAGATGCTAGTGTAGGACTATGGCCGTATCCAATGGTTTGGATGATTAAATAATCACCTTTGTTTGAGTTATTAATGCTCGCAAAATTGTCAACACCCACACGGCATTGGTAGTGAGACACCCAAGCTAGTCAGTCTAAGATTGAGACACCCAAGCTAGTCAGTCTAAGATTGAGACACCATGGGTACACATGATGGCTTATAACTCCCACTAACAGTTATAAATTTGTTTAAAGCTCAAACTCTAAGATGTTTATGAAATGGAAATGATATTGTTTTGAATTGCATTTGCATATTATTTCTTCATGCTTTTTTAAAATGTGTTGTCCCGTTTCATGTGAGGGGATCGACGAGGTGCGAGTACTTGTTGTTGTGTACTCACATACCTTCGCCATGGCGCTGCATCTCTTTTGTGGACCCTCGCTAGGCACCTCCCTCATTCCTTCAGTCTTTTGGTGAGCCCTATTCTATGGTCGGGGTAATCCTATTGATGACACAGACATTAATATTCTTTTTGATATAGTAGGGGCCTTGTCACCGGCAATTCTTTATTCATATTGTCATAGAGGCTCCATAGACATAGTGGGTCATGTTATTTACAGTTTTACAAGTCTAATCATGCATGAGTTATGGTTATTAGGCCATGACAGATTGGTTCGCTGGATCAAAGTAAGGCATTGGTTGTCGTGTCTGCTTTCCTAGGTTGGGGCGTGATGTCCAGAACTTAAATACAATGTTGTTTAAATAAAATAGGACATAGACTGCCTATGTTACTATTTAGAGCAGAAGCCCAACAACCAAGGAAGCTAGTTGGTAAACAGAGAAGTCACTTAGAAAACTTATCTTCCTCAACACAAATCATCAATTTTTTATAAGACAATATTCTATTGACGTTGTCAACAAACATAGTCATGCCAAGAGAGTAATTTTAGAAGCTAATAGCCAACGATATATAAACTTCTCGACAATCATGAATTGTGATTACTTACCAGGAAGAGAAGGAAATACTTGTAGTTTAATGCTCCAACACAGTTGACAACCCACACACAATGATGATCCATCTTTAGCACACACCTTCCACCTAAAACATGGAAAAAGACAACTCAATCGCAAACGAAATAACAGGAAAACAAACCATCGATACGGTGAACAACAAGAACTCACAAACAGAACAGTGATGGCACCGAGGCGGTTTTAACTGGTTGCACTTTCTACAAAAACGTATTCTTGGATTCCCTGAGTCAGCAGGCGAAGCCCCAAATTCTGATGCAGTTAACGGGTCAGCTTCCCCTCTTTCTTCATCCAATTCCGACCTCCAATTTGGAGGCACACTACCAGGATCAGTAAAAACAACCGAGAAATAACACCACAGTAGCATCACCAACTGCAACCATCACAAATAAGTACTAGTTTAGCTACTTAGTAGCACAAAAAGTTTATCTACTCTTAAGAAAACTACTCATTTTATTATAGGGAGAAGGTAGGTAAGCGGAAATGAGGAAACAGATTACAAGATGGGATATCAATCTCCCACAAACAAGCACATAAGCCACGGGATTTAAATTCAGGAAAAAAACTTAATTTTAATTTCCCAAATTCTATAAAATATTCACTTGCACCTGCCATCAAAACCCGAGGAAAAAAGAGCTAGAAAAATGTAAATACGTCAAAAACCCAAAAATCATCAAAATTTATTCATAAAGTACAAAAATTTGGAAGAAATTTACCAGACAATGGAATATGACGAGTACTAAAAGAGCTATGAGGGCATCAAGGAGACCGCCACTACTTGCAAGGGACGGTCCATAATTGGTCAAAACTACGGCGTAATAAGTAACTCCCACAACTCCCATAACCAAAAGGATCATGATCGAACCGAGCCCTCGTAAGGCGGTACAAAATCTAAACACGTTCCATGCCATTACAGCTCCCGATCTATACATAATAACAAAATAAAATAAACCGAAAATCAAACGAAACAAAAAAATGGGCTCTTTATGAGGAATCTTTTAGGGTTTATGAATTTATAAAAGTATGTAAAGTGGAATGCATTGGTGGATGATGGAGTGAAATAGTGAGGAAGAAGGAAAATTGGTTCTCGTCAGAAGGATAAAATTGAGATTTGCAGAGGTCAAGCTGGGAAAATTTGTGCACCTAATGGGTACTTTACTGTATTTTAAGATAGAGGTCTTGTTAAGGCAATATTATTCTATTAGAAGAAAGTACTACACTTTTTCAAATTTCATTGGTCCTACATGATAATAATGATAATAATCTAGAAGGTCTTGTTACGCGGTTTGGGGCTTTTGCATCTATATTCGGTTTTGGGATCACAATTATACCTATATTCACTTTACAAAATAGTTTGCGAGCGTACCCACTTTACGATCAACTTAAGACTTATCATGTCTTAAGTTAAAAAAAATGTCTGAAGTGAAAAAATTACACTTCAAGTGCACTTAAGGCCAAATAGGTCTTATGTGCAACTAATGGTTTCATTCTAAGGGTGTTAAACGGGTGGGTCGGACTGGTTACGGGTTGGGGCTTACCGATTTTAACGAGTCTGGATCCATCCGGGTAAAAAATTGAACCGAAGGGTTACGGGTCAAAGGAGCCGGGCCGGGTTAGCGTTAAATTATTTTTTTAATTTTTTTGTATTTGTTATAACTATCGTAAAAATATAAACAAAAAATAATCTTATAAAAATAGTGTTTGAATAAATGATGCAAAGATTTTAAAATTCGTATATTTGAATATATCATTAAGAATTTAAATTTTAAGATAATAGAAATATAGAATACAATGAAGATGGAAAAAAATTGAACTTATAATAATATAATTTGCAAGTTTAAACTTTCAAATTAAAGTTTACATTTAATACTTCAATGTCCAAAAGTCACATGGTCGTTGCCAACAGTCCTAAACAACTTTAAGAAAATAAATATAATTTTTTTTGAAACACAGTCGTTAAACCGGGCCGGTTAACCAGTTCTACAGGAAAATTTATTGACCGGGTTTGACCGATCCGGGTAACCGGTAGAAAAAATATAAACGGCCTAACCCCTTGACCCCTTAAACCCAGCCCACCCGGCCCCCTTTGTACCGGGCCGGTCCGGGTCCGGTTTCAACCGGTCTGGGCCGGTCCGGAAACGGGTTGACCCGGCCTGTTTGACACCTTTATTTCATTCACTCAAGGCTAATAAGTCTGAGTGAAAAATCACACTTCAGATACACTTAAAGCCAATAAGTCTGGTGTGAAAAATTACACTTCAAATGCACTTAAGGCCAAATAGTCTGAAGTGCAACAAACGTTTTCATTCACTTAAGGCCAATAAGTCTGAAGTGATACTTTGCACTTCAAATACACTTAAGGCCAAATAGGTCTGAAGTGTAATCAATAGTTTCATGCACTTAAGGCCAATAAGTTTGAAGTGGAAAGTTGCACTTCAGATGCAATTAAGGCCAAAAGGTCTAAAGTGCAACAAATGTTTTGCTACACTTAAGGCCAATAAGTCTGAAGTGAAAAAATTGTACCTCAGGTACACTTAAGGCCAAAATGTCTGAAATGCAACAAACTTTTTGCTACACTTAAGGCTAATAAGTTTGAAGTGAAAAATTGCACTTCAAATGCACGTAAGGCCAATCTGAAGTGCAACAAACGTTTTCGTTCACTTAAGGCCATAATTCTGAAGTGAAAATTGCCCAGAAATAAAAATTTATTCTTCGAATTATAACAATCCAATATACGATTTAATATCTAAATCTACTCCAAATGAGATCAAATTTGAAACATAACCTCCAAATATTATCAGGAACAAACCCCAATCATCAATTTTTCAAAACAACAATAAATCTAATGAACCCATTTTGCAATTAAGAAAAATAAGAAGAAGAAACCCTAAGCAATAGTAAAAAATAAAGTGTCATAACAACTCACCATTGTAAAACATCATAAACTACATTAAAATATATTCACAAGCACCATATAAAATCATTGTCACGCGAAGAAGAAGAAGAAGAAGAAGAAGAAGAAGAAGAAGAAGAAGAAGAAGAAGGAGGAGGAGGAGGAGGAGGAGGAGGAGGAGAAAGAGGCCTGGAATTATTTTAAAAGTGGGCACAAGTTAAAACTTTTTTAATAATTAAGTATAAATTAAATGAGGGACGGCCAAATAGGACGCCCTGTGCAATTTTTACTTATATGGGTTGTAGCATGACACGATGGAATAGGAGTCCCCAATTAAAGTAACGGAAATATAATTCGAAGAACTAAAATAATGTGGAAAAAAAAAAAAGAATAACCTATAGCGTATGTCAATCATGCGTGATACTCTCCCGAACGAATGCTTAATTGAGTATAGCGCATGTCTCCCATACATTTAGGGATGTTCATGATTCGGTTTGGATCGATTTTTCCCTAAAAAGAAAACAAACTAAGTATGTCGGTTCTTCAAATATTGGAACCAAATCCAACCAATTAAGTCGGTTTTTTATCGATTCAGTTTTTGTCGATTTTTATCGATTTTTTGATTTTTTCAGTTTTTATAGATTTTTTCTTAAATATGATACATACACTACCAAACACATATTCCGGCGACTACGTTTTCAACTTAACACTATCAAACTAATTGATCTTTGAGAAATCTATCATTTACCAAGATATATTGATGATAATTGAATCAACTAGTGATGAATATTTTAATTAGTCAATTAAAAATCGATTATTTTTACATGAAATAAATTCTTGTACTTAGCAAAAAAAAAAATCAATAAAACTAGAATGTAAAAGCAAAGAATTAGATTATTATAATAGCAAAGAACTATATTAAAAACACAAATGACTAATATGTGTGTGTGTGTGTGTAATAATAAATTTAAATAGCTATTTCTATAGTTGATTTTTGTGTAGAAGGTGTTAAAAGGGCGTCCTCTCTCACGGTTAGAACCGCTAGACACATGGGCTCAATAAGAGTATGTATTAGATCCAGACAGGCCCCATGCTTGGGTAAATGGATAGATCATTCCATACAGTCATTAAACTCTATAAAAATTCTTGTATATTTCGGTTACTGACCGAGCGGACTACGGCCAACCTTGATCCTGTAAAATGGTATCAGAGCCTAGGAACCTTTACGGTAAATATGTGATAGATCTGAAGTGTTCAATATAGATACGAAGTTTTTGGAATGGATCTGGGATAAACAAGTACTAAAAGTACTAGACTTGAAGAGGTTGATATACCTCAAAACCTTGATTTATTAAACAAATGGACAATTCCCAAAGTCTCTATTAAAAAAATTTATGATTATGGTTGGTTTGATAAACTATCTTCAAAACAATTGATAAAGACAACTGAGCAATCTTTAGCCTTAAGTTCGTCTGAACAGACTATTTGTTTATTAAATAAATATGATGTTAGTCTATATAAAAATTATTATAATTATCTGCATATTGGTATGGTTCAAATTGCTTTTAAACCATTAACCCTTAAAGGGTTACCAAAGACATTTTTGGCAGCTCTTCGAGATGCTAGAAACTTGAATTTCAGACAGTCTCTGATGGGTTCAATTGAATATACTTTGGCATATGATCCAGTATATTTTAATACTCAACCCAATCTTCAACTATCTCTTTATGATGTTAATATACTTGATGCATTGATATTAAATGTGAAAATGCATGGTTATAATTATGCACCTGGTTCTGAACTTATATGTTTATCTTACAGAATTTATTTCAAATTGTTGTCCACATTAAATCCAAGATGTAAATTATACGATACATCGGATCAGACTATACTAGCGGAAACTAATTTTACTAAGTCTAAGGTCACCACAAGGAGACCTATTAAGTGGGAAGAAATTAATTTTCCGACTATTTGGACTTTAAATTCGGTTATATCCCCAAGTCAGATCACTGACGCTGTGACAAATAGTGAATTTTCGCATGTTACTCAAAATCCGGATAGTAGGATTTATATTCAATTTGATGATAAGTCTACTATTTATAACAGACATTCATTTTCTAATCATAGACTTTTACCTGCTATTCAACATATTTATCATGTTGAACCAGTCTATGGACCAGCCCGAAATCGTGCAGCTTCTTTACACACTATTTCTACTAGAATTAGTGATAAGCCTGTTGAAAGGGTTAAAATTAACCCTCAAACAAATATTGTTCAAGATAATGATAATATTTCTGATAAGGATATTCCTTTTGCATCCGAAATGGATTTCACCCCCAATGATGTTTAATGATTCCACACCAAATCGATTTTAGTCCAGGGTCAATGGCAAAAAAGTATATTCAAAAGTATTTCTTTAGTGATAAATGGAACCGGTTTAAAACTTGATTTTTTGAAACTTATAGTATAGAGGATTTAAATAATATTTCCCAAGAGTTTTATGAAACTTGTGCTTTGCATAATCAAATCATGTATTTTGTTCCTTGGTTTATAACCACTTATTTACCGCTTTACATAAAGGTTTTAGAAAGATCTTATAAAGATGGAAGTGGTAATATTATTAAAGCTATATACCCTCCTCAAGCACCTTTTATTTTACCTAATAATACAGGTATCACGTTTTTGGCATTTCAAAAAATTTATTGATGAAAATGTTGTTGCAGTTAGTATCGCGGAAATTAATAATTTAATTTCTCAAAATAATTATTTAAGTTTGTATGTTAACATTTTGCATGAACATATCAGTTCTATTGATAAAAAACTTGATGAGTTAATAGTTTTGATAAAAGAAATGAGTACTAGCAAGAAGATAACTGATATTGCCTCCACTTCAGGAAGCAAATCAGATGCCCAAATTGTTCTTACTCATGTTCAAAGACCTCCTGAGATTCAGAATTTAATGATTTGGAAGAATTTCTTGATAAAAAGCTTTCTGGTTTAAATATTAAGCCAATTGATTTATCAAAAAATTTTGCGGATAAAATTAAGACGATTTCTGATTATAAAAAAAACTTGGTCAGAGTTTAATAAACTCAAAGGTTTAATTAAACCAAATAGTAAGTATGCTGATAAACCTAGAATGCAAACTTATTATTATTCCCGTCCTACTCCTCAAGATGTTTTAATAGAGGAACGTGATTGGAATCAGACTAATACGTCTTACAGTGGTTCCGAAATTTATGAATGGAATCTTGATGGTTTGACTGATAGACAATTGACTATTCTTGTGCATAGAATGCTTATGTATGCAACTATCTGTAAAAGTGTAAAAAATACAGATAGAACTATTTGTAAAATGATTATTACAGGTTTTACTGGCCAACTTCATGGCTGGTGGGATAATTATTTATCTGTTGAAGAAAAGGCTTCGGTTATTAATGCAATAGCCACTAACGAAGGAGTTGATAACTTAGGCATGACTCTAGTAAAAAATAGAGAAAATGTTGTTTATACCCTTGTTCTTACCATTCTAGAACACTTCAATGGTATATTTACCAATCAGAATGAGACTGTTCGTACTCTTTTGAACGGTCTTAGACGTAGAACTCTTAGTGAATTTAGATGGTATAAAGATACCTTTATGAGTAGGGTTATGGAATTACCCGAGAATAAATATGAACATTGGAAAGCTAAGTTTAGATAAGCTTAAGGAGAAAAATCAATTAGGAGATTTTTGCACCCAGTTCGATTTTGTGACGACCCGGCCGGTCGTCTTAAGAATTAACGCCCCGATCCCCTATTAACTGTTTTCTCCAAGTCTATTTCTGCTAAATTGAATTACCGGGACGCTCAGTTTTGAGTTTCAGAGAGTTTTGGGGCATTTAGTCCCTAAATGAGAGCTTAAGTGTTGGAAAGTTGCCCGTTTACAAATTAGTGTGAAGAAGACCTCGGAATGGAAATCTGATGACTCTGTTAGCTCCGTTAGGTGATTCCGGGGTTGGGAGCGTGTTCAGAATGTATTTTGGAAGTTCGTATCTCATTTAGGCTTGAAATGACGAAGTTTGAATTTTGGAGTTTCCGGTCCGATAGTGAATTTTGATCCGAGGGTCGGAATGGAATTTCGGAATTCAGTAGTTCCGTCATGTCATTTGGGATGTGTGTGCAAAATTTGAGGTCATTCGGATGAGTTTAGACGTGTTTCGGCGTCGGATGTGAATTCTAGAATTTTCCTAAGTTTCTAGGCTTGAATATATGCATAATCGATGATTTTGATGTTATGAGACGTGTTGTTAGGGCTCGACCTAGTTCAAATAAGGCATTAAGGTTGGTTGGTGGTTTTGGTTGAGGTCTCGGGGACCTCGGGGTTGTTTCGGATGCTTAACGGGAGAAAATTTGGGATTTTGCTGCTGCTGAACAAGGCACCTTCTGGTGTCTTCGCACCTGCGAAGTTTTTTCCGCAGGTGCGGACTCGCAGGTGCGTGGGCCATGATTGCAGGTGCGATAGAGAGGGGTGATTAGGCCAGTGGTCGCAGGTGCAACCTGGGTTCCGCAGGTGCGGGACCGCAGGCGCGACCAAACGCCGCAGGTGCGGCCCCAGTGCATTTTAAGTGACTTTCGCACCTGCGATGCTTTTTCTGCAGGTGCGATTTTCCTGTGTGTTTTATTCCAAAAATCCGAAAGTTTGATTCATAATTCTTAAAAATCGAGTGAAGGCTGAAAGATTGGCGATTTTCTGTCGATTTTGAAGAGAAGGATCATAGGTAAAATTTTCTTATCCTAATTCATTGTTAGACCATCAATTCTCGTTGTTTTCTTTAGTTTAATTATCAAAAATGGGGGGAAAACCATAGGAAAGGGATGAGATTTTCCCAATCCGAGATTCTGAAAAATTATGGGGTTTTTGGCATCGGATTTCGATTGTTTCTGGTTGAATGGGTCCATGGGTGAATGAGTTTCCGGAAACTATAACTTTTACCCGTTTTCGAGACGTGGGCTTGAGGGGCGTCTTGGTAATTTATATAATTTCGCGCCTTAGCTTGAATTAAACCGTGAAAATCAGTTGCATGAGATGTTATTTACGATATGTAATTGAATTGTATAGATTTGGGCCATTTGAACTCAGATACTCGTAGCAAACGTGTGATTCCGAGTTGATTTTGAGCCGGATCAAGGTAAGTGGCTTGTCTAACCTTGTGTGGGGGACCTTTCCCCTTAGGATGTGATATTTGGTAATTGAATGCCTTGTACGTGGGGTGACGAGCGCGTACTTGTGCTAATTGTTGAAAATCCGATTTTACTTTAAATATTTAGACTAAGTTTCTTTCTTACCTGCTTTATTTTACTTGCAATTATAGCCTATGTTAGTTTAGAAAAGCATGCCTAGTTGACTTGAATTGCCTATTTACTTAAGTTGCTTTAATTGTACTACGTGAAGCATGTTAGGCTAGAACTACTTGTTGCCTTGTATTTTTTTTGCACTCTAATTCTGAATGTCTTCTTGTTGTGGTTGCGTATTTACTTTGGGACTGCGGGTTCGATTCCCAATATATCCCCCTGCATATTTACTTTGGGATGCGGGTTCGATTCCCGATGATCCCCCTGCATATTTACTTTGGGACTGCGGGTTCGATTCCCGATAGATCCCCCTGCATATTTACTTTGGGACTGCGGGTTCGATTCCCGATAGATCCCCCTGCATATTGAGAAAAGGACTACGGGGCGGTATCCCGGGAGATCTTTTGGATATACATATGATGGGCTACGGGACGGTATTCTTGGAGATCTTCATTGTTACATTGTTATTATGTTGTACATATTTCATGTTTACTCTGTTCTTGTGCTTTTGTTGTTGCCTTGTTTGACCTGTCTTATTTCACTACTGTACTCAATATTACCGCCTGTTTTCATACCGTAAAATTCCTATTATATTGTTTGACCTCAGTAGGGCCCTGACCTTCCTCGTCACTACCCGACCGAGGTTAGGCTTGGCAATTACTGAGTGCCGTTGTGGTGTACTCATGCCCTTTTCGTGCGCATGTTTTGCATGTGCAGATCCAGGTACCTCCACTCAGGCACACTATCCCCGAGGTTGAGAGATACAGTGGAGACTTCGAGGCATATCTGCCGCGTCCGCAGACCAAGAGCCTCTATCTTATTCCAGCCTTTTTGTGAAAAGTTTATCCTTCCTTACACTTGTATAGACATTCTGGAGTTAGAGTAGTGTATTATGTTCTGTTAGCCTGTGGTTCCCGTGAGTTTACGGGTTTTGGGGTAATGTTGTAGATTGCCATAGTATTTTGAGTTGTATATGCCAAGTGGCGTTTATGTACAGTCTTTCTCTTAGAGTGTTAAGCGTTCTCTTATTTAATTACTTCCGCAATTATGTCGTTATTCCGCATTGTTAGGCTTACCTAGTTATAGGGACTACGTGTCGTCACGACATGTTCATGGAGGGCGAACTGGGGTGGTGACAAGTTGGTATCAGAGCTCTAGTTTCATAGGAGTCATGGAACACAGGCCGGTTTATTAGAGTCTCGCTGATCGGTACGAAGAAGTCTGTACTTATCTGCAAGAGGCTATGTAACTGTTTCGGAAAAATCTTCACTTCATTGGTTTCCTTGTCGTGCAATATTTTGGACATTAATTCTAAACCCCTGTTTTCTGTTCTCTCACAGATGGTGAGGACACGTGCTACTCGGGACGATCGAGCACCCGTGCCCCCTACAGCAGCCGTCAGAGGCCGGGGTAGAGGCCGAGGACGCGCACGTGGTGTAGCAAGAGCACCTGCGTGAGCTGCCGCCGAGGTACCATCAGCAGAACCAGCCGAGGTTCAGACACCTGCCACGCCTACTGCCACTACTACTCCAGCTCTTCAGGAGACATTAGCTCAGTTTATGTCCATGTACACCACTCTGGCTCAGGCAGGGTTACTTCCCCTTACTGCAACCATATCTCAGGCCGGGGGAGGAGCACAGACTCCCGCCGCCCGCACTCCTGAGCAGCGAGTGCATATGGAGTAGGTCCCAGAGATCATTCCTGTACCGCCTGTAGTACCAGCTCAGCCCGAGGAAGGGACAACTGCTTCAGAGGATGAGCAGTGGGGACTTGAGAGGTTCAAGAAGTATGACCCTCCGGTATTCAGTGGACTAGCATCAGATGATGCCTTAGGATTTCTAGAGGAGTGTCACCATATTCTTCGCACTATGGGCATAGCCGGATCTAGTGGGGTTTCTATTACTACCTTCCAGCTTCACGGAGCCGCCTATGATTGGTGGCGCACCTATGAGTTAGACAGTCCAGACGAGGCTGCTTCACTGACCTGGACCCAGTTCTCAGATATGTTCCTGAGAGAGTTTGTGCCTCAGAGCCTCAAGGACGCATGACGCACAAAGTTTGAGCATTTGCTCTAGGGTGCCATGACAGTTTCAGAGTATGCTATCTAATACACCATATTGGCTAGGCATGCACCGGCTTTGGTTGCTACTGTCCGCGAGAGGGTTCGCCAGTTCATTGAGGGTCTTGTCCCACCCATCAAATCTAGCATAGCTCGAAAGTTGGAGATGGACATTCCTTATCAGCAGGTAGTGAGCATTACTAGGAGGATCGAGGGTATGCTCGCCAGGGAGCGAGAGGAGAGGGAGGCCAAGAGGTATCGAGAGTCGGGCCACTACTTTGATGCCCGTACCTTAGCAGTAGGTCATTATAGTAGGGGTTATATGGTCCGCCCAATTCATTCAGCTCTTCCAGCAGCCAGCGGTACCCCAGCTCCACCCAGGCCTCAGGAGCCTTATTATACACCTCTAGTTTCTAGCGCGCCTCCCGCGCGGGGTGCTTTCAGAGGTCAGTCTAGCAGACCTGGCCCTAGCCAGTCACAGCCACCACGTCCTCCCAGAGCTTGTTTCGAGTGTGTTGATACACGCCATATGGTTAGGGACTGCCCCAGACTTATTAGGGGTGCATCTTCACAGACTTTACAGCCACAGCACACTCAGCAGAGTTCTCAGGCCATGATCACAGCTCCAGCTGCTACCCCAACTGCCGAGCCAGCTAGAGGCAGAGCTCGGGGAGTTAGAGGTCGCCCTCGTGGGGGAGGCCGGGCTAGATATTATGCTATTCCTGCTCGTACCGAGGCTGTTTCCTCCGATTCTGTCATCACAGATATTATACTGGTTTTTCACAGAGATGCATCAGTTCTATTCGATCCAGGCTCCACGTATTCTTATGTGTCTTCTTATTTTGCTCCGCATTTGGGTATAACTCGAGATTCTTTGGGTTCTCCTGTTTATGTTTCTACTCCTGTGGGAGATTCTCTTGTTGTGGACTGCGTTTATCGGTCGTGTTTGATTACTATTCATTGTTTTGAGACCAGTGCGGATTTATTGTTACTCGATATGGTGGATTTTGATATTATCTTGGGCATGGAGTGGTTGTCTCCCCATTATGCTGTTCTTGATTGTCACGCCAAGACCGTGACGCTGGTTATGCCAGGTATTCCGCTTGTTGAGTGGAGTGGTACTTTATATCACACTCCTAGTAGAGTTATATCTTTTCTTAGAGCTCAGCGTATGGTTGAGAAGGGGTGGCCGCGTATGTGGCTTATGTGAGAGATGTCAGTGTTTATACCCCTTCTGTTGGTTCAGTTCTAGTGGTACGGGATTATACCGATGTGTTTCCAGCTGATCTTCCGGGCATGCCACCCAATAGAGACATTGATTTTGGCGTTGATTTATTGCCGGGCACTCAGCCCATTTCCATTCCTCCTTACCGTATGGCTCCTCCTGAGTTGAAGGAGTTGAAGGATCAGTAACAAGAATTGCTTGATAAGGATTTTATTCGACCTAGCATTTCACCTTGGGGTGCTCCTGTCTTATTTGTGAAGAAAAATGATGGTTCTATGCGCATGTGTATTGATTATCGTCAGTTGAACAGGGTTACAGTGAAGAACCATTATCCCTTGCCACGTATTGATGATCTATTTGACCAGCTTCAGGGCGCACATGTATTTTCTAAGATTGATTTGTGCTCAGGTTACCATCAGTTGAAGATTTGGGAGCCGGATATCCCGAAGACTACTTTCAGGACTCGGTATGGCCATTACGAGTTTCTAATTATGTCGTTCGGGCTGACTAATGCCCCCGCAGCATTTATGCATTTGATGCACAGTGTGTTCAGGCCATATCTCGACTCGTTCGTCATTGTTTTCATAGATCATATTCTTGTTTACTCCCGGAGTCGGGAAGATCATGAGCAGCACCTGAGGACAGTGTTTCAGACTTTGAGAGAGAAGGTGTTATATGCAAAGTTCTCAAAATGTGAGTTTTGGTTGAGTTCTGTGGCATTCTTAGGCCACGTGGTATAGAGTGAGGGCATTCGAGTGGATCCGAAGAAGGTAGAGGCCGTGCAGAGTTGGCCCAGGCCATCTTCAGTTACGGAGATTCGTAGTTTCCTTGGCTTGGCAGGTTACTACCGCCGTTTTGTGGAGGGATTTTCATCGATTGCAGCCCCTCTGACTAGATTGACCCAGAAGGGTGCTCCTTTTCAGTGGACAGAGGAGTGTGAGGCGAGTTTTCAGAAGCTTAAGACAGCTTTGACTACAGCCCCAATCTTGATATTGCCTACTGGTTCGGGGTCTTATACAGTTTATTGTGATGCCTTGCGGGTTGGCCTTGGAGCAGTGTTGATGCAGGACGGTAGGGTGATTGCCTATGCGTCCAGGCAGTTGAAGATACATGAGAAGAATTACCCTGTCCATGACCTTGAGTTAGCTGCCATTGTTCATGCCTTGAAGATCTGGCGTCATTATTTATACGGTGTGTCTTGTGAGATTTATACTGACCACCGGAGTTTGCAGCACATATTCAAGCAGAAGGATCTAAATCCGCACCAGCGTAGATGGTTAGAGTTGCTAAAGGACTATGACATCACTATATTATACCACCCGGGGAAGGCAAATGTTGTGGCCGACGCCTTGAGTCACCGGGCAGAGAGTTTGAGGAGCTTGGCATAACTTCCTGCAGCTGAGAGGCCTCTAGCCTTAGATGTTCAGTCCTTAGCCAGTCAGTTCGTGAGATTGGATCTTTCTGAGCCTTGTCGGGTATTGGCTTGTGTCATTTCTCGGTCTTCCTTATTCGATCGTATATCAGGGAGCGGCAGTACGATGATCCTCATTTACTTGTTCTCAGGGACACGGTCCAGCGCGGTGTTGCCAGAGATGTGACCATTGGAGATAACGGGGTATTGAGGATGCAGGGCCGGATGTGTGTGCCCAATGTTGAGGGGCTTCGGGAGTTGATTTTAGCAGAGGCACATAGTTCGCGTTATTCCATCCATCCGGGTACTACGAAGATGTATCAAGATTTGAGGCAGCACTATTGGTGGCGAAGAATGAAGAAGGATATAGTAGAGTTTGTAGCCAAGTGCCTCAACTGTCATCAGGTCAAATGTGAGCATCAGAGACCGGGAGGGTTACTTCAGCAGATTGAGCTTCCAGAGTGGAAGTGGGAGCGGATCACCATGGACTTTGTGGTTGGAATTCCTCGGACCTTGAGGAATCATGATGCTATTTGGGTGATTGTGGATCGGCTGACCAAATCAGCCAATTTCATTCCGGTACTGACTACTTATTCATCGAAGCGGTTGTCGGAGATATATATTCGGGAGATCGTTCGTCTGCATGGTATTCCAGTTTCTATTATTTCAGACAGAGGTACTCATTTCACTTCACGGTTTTGGAGAGCCGTTCAGCAGGAGTTAGGTACCAGGGTGGAGTTGAGCACAACATTTCACCCCAGACGGACGGACAGTCCGAGCGCACCATTCAGGTTGTTGAGGATATTTTCCGTGCATGTGTAATTGAGTTTGGAGGGTCTTGGGATCAGTTCTTGCCATTGGCGGGGTTTGCTTACAACAACAGTTATCAATCCAACATTCAGATGGCGCCGTATGAGGCCTTATATGGTAAGAGGTGCAGATCTCAGGTGGGTTGGTTCGAGCCGGGTGAGGCCAGGCTATTGGGCACAGAGTTGGTTCAGGATGCATTGGAGAAGGTCAAGGTGATTCAGGATAGACTCCGTACAGCCCAGTCCAGACAGAAAATTTACGTAGACCAGAAGGTTCGTGATGTTTCATATATGGTCGGAGAGCGGGTTCTGCTTCGGGTTTCGCCTATGAAGGGCGTTATGAGATTTGGGAAGAAAGGGAAGTTGAGTCCGAGGTTTATTGTCCCTTTTGAGATATTGAGGCATGTTGGGGAGGTTTCTTATGAGCTTGCCTTACCTCCCAGCTTGGCAGGAGTTCATCCGGTATTTCATGGTTCCATGCTCCGGAGGTATCACGGTGACCTGTCTCATGTCTTGGATTTCAGCTCAGTCCATTTGGACAAGGATCTATCATATGTTGAGGAGCCGGTAGCTATATTGGGCAGGCAGGTCAGATAGCTCAGGTCGAAGAACATTGCTTCAGCAAAGGTTCAGTGGCGGGGTTAGCCAGCCGAGGAGGCGACCTGGGAGACCGAGCAGGATATGCGCAGTAGTTTCCCTCATCTTTTCACTACTTCAGGTATGTCTTTATGCTCGTTCGAGGAGAGAATTTTTAAGTGTAGGAGAATGTGACTACCCCGCCGGTCGTCTTAAGAATTAACACCCCGATCCCCTATTAACTATTTTCCCCAAGTCTATTTCTGCTAAATTGAATTGCCGGGACATTCGGTTTTGAGTTTCAAAGAGTTTTGGGGCATTTAGTCCTTAAATGAGAGCTTAAGAGTTGGAAAGTTGCCCGTAGTCGGAGCACTGTGAAGACGGCCTCGGAATGGAAATCCGATGGTTTCGTTAGCTCCGTTAGGTGATTTCGGGGTTGGGAGCGTGTTCGGAATATATTTTGGAAGTCTGTAGCTCATTTAGGCTTGAAATGCTGAAGTTTGAATTTTGGAGTTTCCGGTCCGATAGTGAATTTTTATCCGAGGGTCGAAATGTAATTCCGAAAGTTGCAGTTCCGTCATGTCATTTGGGATGTGTGTGCAAAATTTGAGGTCATTCGGATGAGTTTAGACGTGTTTCGGTGTCATTTGTGAATTCTAGAATTTTCCTAAGTTTCTAGGCTTGAATCTATGCATAATCGATGATTTTGATGTTATGAGACGTGTTGTTAGGGCTCGACCTAGTTCAAATAAGGCATTAAGGTCTGTTGGTGGTTTTGGTTGAGGTCTCGGGGACCTCAGGGTTGTTTCGGATGCTTAACGGGTGAAAATTTGGGATTTTACTGCTATTGAACAAGGCCCCTTCTGGTGTCTTCGCACCTGCGAAGGTTTTTCCGCAGGTGCGGACTCGCAGGTGCGTGGGCCATGATCGCAAGTGTGATAGAGGGTTGATTAGGCCAGCGGTCGCAGGTACGGGACCGCAGGCGCGACCAAACGACCGCAGGTGCGGCCCCAGTGCATTTTAAGTGACTTTCGCACCTGCGATGCTTTTTCCGCAGGTGCGGTGATCGAGTCCGCAGGTGCGATTTTCCTGTGTGTTTTATTCCAAAAATCCAAGATTTTGATTCATAATTCTAAAAAATCGAGTGAGGCCTCAAAGATTGGCGATTTTCTGTGGGTTTTGAAGAGTAGGATCATAGGTAAAATTTTCTTATCCTAATTCATTGTTAGACCATTAATTCCCGTTGTTGTCTTTAGTTTAATTATCAAAAATGGTGGAAAACCCATAGGAAAGGGATGAGATTTTCCCAATCCGAGATTCTGAAAAATTATGGGGTTTTTTTGCATCGGATTTCGATTGTTTCTGGTTGAATGAGTCTGTGGGTGAATGGGTGTCCGAAAAATATAACTTTTACCCGTTTCCGAGATGTGGGCCCGAGGGGCATTTTGGTCAGTTTACATAATTTCGTGCCTTAGCTTGAATTAAATCGTGAAAATCAGTTGTATGAGATGTTATTTACGATATGTAATTGAATTGTATAGATTTGGGCCATTTGAAGTCGAATACTCATCGCAAACGTGTGATTCCGAGTTGATTTTGAGCCGGATCAAGGTAAGTGGCTTGTCTAACCTTGCGTGGGGGACCTTTCCCCTTAGGATGTGATATTTGGTAATTGAATGCCTTGTATGTAGGGTGACGAGCGCGTACTTGTGCTAATTATTGAAAATCTTGTTTTTACTTTAAATATTTAGACTGAGTTTCTTTCTTATCTGCTTTATTCTACTTGCAATTATAGCCTATGTTAGTTTAGAAAAGCATGCCTAGTTGACTTGAATTGCCTATTTGCTTAAGTTGCTTTAATTGTACTACGTGAAGCATGTTAGGCTAGAACTACTTGTTGCCTTGTATTTTTTTTGCACTCTAATTCTGAATGTCTTCTTGTTGTGGCTGCGTATTTACTTTGGGACTACGGGTTCGATTCCCGATAGATCCCCCTGCATATTTACTTTGGGACTGCGGGTTCGATTCCCAATAGATCCCCCTGCATATTTACTTTGGGACTGCGCGTTCGACTCCCGATAGATCCCCCTACATATTTATTTTGGGACTGCGGGTTTGATTCCCGATAGATCCCCCTGCATATTTACTTTGGGACTGCGGGTTCGATTCCCAATAGATCCCCCTGCATATTTACTTTGGGACTGCGGGTTCGATTCCCGATAGATCCCCCTACATATTTACTTTGGGACTGCGGGTTCGATTCCCGATAGATCCCTCTGCATATTTACTTTGGGACTGCGGGTTCGATTCCTGATAGGTCCCCCTGCATATTTACTTTGGGACTGCAGGTTCGATTCCCGATAGATCCCTCTGCATATTAAGAAAAGGACTACGAGGTAATATCCTAGGAGATGCTTCGGATATACATATGATGGGCTACGGGACGGTATCTTGGGAGATCTTCATTGTTACCATTGTTATTATGATGTACATATTCCGTGTTTACTCTATTCTTGTGCTTTTGTGATTGCCTTCTTTGACCTGTCTTATGTCACTGCTGTACTCATTACTACCGCCTGTTTT
Organism: Nicotiana knightiana; assembly: GCA_005239525.1. Taxonomy (NCBI): domain Eukaryota; kingdom Viridiplantae; phylum Streptophyta; class Magnoliopsida; order Solanales; family Solanaceae; genus Nicotiana; species Nicotiana knightiana. The sequence continues at coordinate 26,505 of ML419062.1, read as the reverse complement.
CATACTGTAAATTCCTATTATATTGTTTGACCTCAGTAGGGCCCTGACCTTCCTCGTCACTTCCCGACCGAGGTTAGGCTTGGCACTTTCTGAGTACCGCTGTGGTGTAGTCATGCCCTTTCCTGCGCATATTTTGCATGTGCAGATCCAGGTACCTCCACTCAGGCGCACTATCCCGAGGTTGAGAGATATAGCAGAGACTTCGAGGTATATCTGCCGCGTCCGCAAACCAGGAGTCTCTATCTTATTCCAGTCTTTACTGAAAAGTTTATCCTTCCTTACACTTGTATAGACATTCTGGAGTTAGAGCAGTGTATTATGTTCTGTTAGCCTGTGGTTCCCATGATTTTACGGGTTTTTGGGTAATGTTGTAGATTGCCCTAGTATTTTGAGTTGTATATGCCAAGTGGCATTTATGTACAGTCTTTCTCTTAGAGTGTTAAGCGTTCTCTTATTTAATTACTTCCGCAATTATGTCGTTATTCTGCATTGTTAGGATTACCTAGTTGTAGGGACTAGGTGCCCTCACGACATGTTCATGGAGGGCGAACTTAGGTCGTGACAAGTTGGTATCAGAGCTCTAGGTTGATAGGAGTCACGGAATACAGGCCGGTTTATTAGAGTCTCGCTGATCGGTACAGAGACGTGTGTACTTATCTACGATAGGCTATGTAACTGATTCGGAAAAATCATCACTTCATTGGTTTCCTTGTCGTGCAATATTTTTACATCAATTCTAAACCCCTGTTTTCTATTCTTTCACAGATGGTGAGGACACGTGATACTCGGGATGATCAGGCACCCGTGCCCCTTACAGCAGCCGTTAGAGGTCGGGGCAGGGGTAGAGGCCGAGGACGCGCACGTGGTGCAGCGAGAGAACTTACGCGAGCCGCCGTTGAGGTACCATCAGCATAACCAGCCGAGGTTCAGACACTTGCCACGCCTACTGCCATTACCACTCCATCTCTTCATGAGACATTAGCTCAGTTTATTTCCATGTACACCACTCTGGCTCAGGCAGGGTTGCTTCCGCTTGCCGAGCCACATCTCAGGCCGGGGAAAGAGCACAGACTCCCGCCGCCCGCACTCCTGAGCAGTGAGTGCATGTGGAGCTGGTCCCAGAGATCATTCCTGTACCTCCTGTAGTACCAGCTCAGCCCGAGGAGGGGTCAGCTGCTTCAGAGGACGAGCAACGGAGACTTGAGAGGTTCAAGAAGTATGACCCTCCGGTATTCAGTGGATTAGCATCAGATGATGCCTTGGGATTTCTAGAGGAGTGTCACCGTATTCTTTGCACTATGGGCATAGCCGGATCTAGTGGGGTTTCCTTTACTACCTTCCAGCTTCACGGAGCCGCCTATGATTGGTGGCACACCTATGAGTTAGACAGTCCAGACGAGGCTGCTTCACTGACCTGGACCCAGTTCTCAGATATGTTCCTGAGAGATTTTGTGCCTCAGAGCCTCAGGGACGCATGGCGCGCAAAGTTTGAACATTTGCGCCAGGGTGCCATGACAGTTTCAGAGTATGCTATCCGTTACACCAGATTGGCTAGGCATGTACCGGCTTTGGTTGCTACTGTCCGCAAGAGGGTTCGCCGGTTCATTAAGGGTCTTGTCCCACCCATCAGATCTAACATGGCTCGAGAGTTGGAGATGGACATTCCTTATCATCAGGTAGTGAGCATTTCTAGGAGGATCGAGGGTATGCTCACTAGGGAGCGAGAGGAGAGGGAGGCCAAGAGGTCTCGAGAGTCGGGCCACTACCCTGGTGCTCGTACCCCAGCAGCAGGTCTTCATGGTAGGGGTTATATGGTCCGCCCAGTTCATTTAGCTCTTCCAGCAGCCAACGGTACCCCAGCTCCACCCAGGCCTCAGGAGCCTTATTATACACCTCCAGTTTCTAGCGCGCCTCCCTCGCGGGGTGCTTTCAGAGTTCAGTCTAGCAGACCTGGCCCTAGCTAGTCATAGCCTCCACGTCCTCCCAGAGCTTGTTTCGAGTGTGGTAATACACGCCATATGGTTAGGGACTGCCCCAGACTTATTAGGGGTGCATCTTCACAGACTTTTCAGCCACAACGCACTTAACAGAGTTCTCAGGCCATGATCACAGCTCCAGCTACTACCCCACCTGCCCAGCCAGCTAGAGGCGGAGGTCGGGGAGTTAGAGGTCTCTCTTGAGGGGGAGGCCAGGACAGATATTATGCTATTCCTGATCGTACCGAGGCTGTTGCCTCCGATTCTGTCATTATAGGTATTATACGGGTTTGTCATAGAGATGCATCGGTTCTATTCGATCCAGGCTCCACGTATTCTTATGTGTCTTCTTATTTTGCTCCGCATTTGGGTATAGCTCGAGATTCTTTTGGTTCTCCTGCTTATGTTTCTACTCCTGTGGGAGATTCTCTTGTTGTAGACCGCGTTCATCGGTCGTGTTTGGTTACTATTCATGGTTTTGAGACTAGTGCGGATTTATTGTTACTCGATATGGTGGATTTTGATATTATCTTGGGCATGGAGTGGTTGTCTCCCCATTATGCTGTTCTTGATTATCACGCCAAGACCGTGACGCTGGTTATGCCAGGTATTCCGCGTGTTGAGTGGAGTGGTACTTTATATCACACTCCCAGTAGAGTTATGTCTTTTCTTAGAGCTCAGCGTATGGTTGAGAAGGGGTGTGCCGCGTATTTGGCTTATGTGAGAGATGTCAGTGTTGATACCCCTTCTGTTGATTCAGTTCCAGTGGTACGGGATTATCCCGATGTGTTTCCAGCTGATCTTCCGGGCATGCCGCCCGATAGAGACATTGATTTTGGCATTGATTTGTTGCAGGGGTCACTCAACCCATTTCTATTCCTCCTTACCGTATGGCTCCTCCTGAGTTGAAGGAGTTGAAGGATCAGTTACAAGAATTGCTTGATAAGGGTTTTATTCGACCCAGTGTTTCACCTTGGGGTGCTCCTATCTTATTTGTGAAGAAAAATAATAGTTCTATGCGCATGTATATTGATTACCGCCAGTTGAACAGGGTTACAGTGAAGAACCGTTATCCCTTGCCTCGTATTGATGATCTATTTGACCAGCTTCAGGGCGCACGTGTATTTTCTAAGATTGATTTGCGCTCAGGTTACCATCAGTTTAAGATTCGGGATCCTGATATCCCGAAGACTGCTTTTAGGACTCGGTATGGCCATTACGAGTTTCTAGTTATGTCGTTCGGGCTGACTAATGTCCCCGCAGCATTTATGCATTTGATGCACAGTGTGTTCAGGCCTTATCTCGACTCGTTCATCATTTGTTTTCATAGATGATATTCTTGTATACTCCCGGAGTCGGGAAGATCATGAGAAGCACCTGGGGACAGTGCTTTAGACCTTGAGAGAGAAGGAGTTGTATGCAAAGTTCTCAAAATATGAGTTTTGGTTGAGTTCTGTGGCATTCTTAGGCCACGTGGTATCGAGTGAGGGCATTCGAGTGGATCCGAAGAAGGTAGAGGCCATGCAGAGTTGGCCTAGGCCGTCTTCAGTTACAGAGATTCGCGGTTTCCTTGGCTTGACAGGTTATTACCGCCGTTTTGTGGAGGGATTTTCATCGATTGCAGCCCATGTGACTAAATTTACCCAAAAGGGTGCTCCATTTCAGTGGATCCTTCCTGTAGCTGAGAGGCCTCTAGCCTTAGATGTTCAGTCCTTAGCCAGTCAGTTCGTGAGATTGGATTTTTCTGAACCTTGCCGGGTATTGGCTTGTGTGGTTTCTCGGTCTTCCTTATTCGATCGTATCAGGGAGCGCCAGTACGATGATCCTCATTTACTTGTCCTCAGGGACACGGTCCAGTGCGGTGTTGCCAGAGATGTGACCATTGGAGATGACATGGTATTAAGGATGCAGGGCCGGATGTGTGTGCCCAATGTTGAGGGGCTTCGGGAGTTGATTTTATTAGAGGCCCATAGTTCGCGGTATTCCATCCATCCGGGTACTACGAAGATGTATCAATATTTGAGGCAGCACTATTGGTGGCGAAGAATGAAGAAGGATATAGCAGAGTTTGTAGCTAAGTGCCTCAACTGTCAACATGTCAAATGTGAGCATCAGAGAACGGGAGGGTTACTTCAGCAGATTGAGCTTCCACAGTGGAAGTGGGAGCGGATCAGCATGGACTTTGTGGTTGGACTTCCTCGGACTTTGAGGAAGCATGGTGCTATTTTGGTGATTGTGGATCGGCTGACCAAATTAGCCCATTTCATTCCGGTACTGACTACTTATTCATCGGAGCGATTGGCGGAGATATATATTCGAGAGATTGTTCGTCTGCATGGTATTCCAATTTCTATTATTTCAGACAGAGGTACTCAGTTCACTTCACGGTTCTGGAGAGCTGTTCAGCAGGAGTTAGGTACCAGGGTGGAGTTTAGCACAACATTTCACCCCAGACGGACGGACAGTCCGAGCGCACCATTCAGGTTCTTGAGGATATGTTATGTGCGTGTGTAATTGAGTTTGGAGGGCCTTGGGATCAGTTCTTGGCATTGGTGGAGTTTTCTTACAACAATAGTTATCAATCCAGCATTCAGATGGCGCCGTATGAGGCCTTATATGGTAGGAGGTCCAGATCTCCGGTGGGTTGGTTCGAGCCAGGTGAGGCCAGGCTATTGGGCACAGAGTTGGTTCAGGATGCATTGGAGAAGGTCAAGGTGATTCAGGATAGACTCTGTACAACCCAGTCCAGATAGAAGAGTTACGCAGACCGGAAGGTTTGTGATGTTTCATATATGGTCGGAGAGCGGGTTCTGCTTCAGGTTTCTCCTATGAAGGGCGTTATGAGATTTGGGAAGAAAGGGAAGTTGAGTCCAAGGCTTATTGGCCCTTTTGAGATATTGAGGCGTGTTGGGGAGGTTGCTTATGAGCTTGCCTTACCTCCCAGCTTGGCAGGAGTTCATCCGGTATTTCATGGTTCGATGCTCTGGAGGTATCACGGTGACCCGTCTCATGTCTTGGATTTCAGCTCAGTCCATTTGGACAAGGATCTATCATATGTTGAGGATCCGGTAGCTATATTGGGCAAGCAGGTCAGAAAGCTCAGTCGAAGAACATTGCTTCAGTAAAGTTTCAGTGGCGGGGTCAGCCAGCCGAGGAGGCGACCTGGGAGACCGAGCAGGATATGCGCAGCAGTTTCCCTCATCTTTTCACTACTTCAGGTATGTCTTTATGCTCGTTCGGGGACGAACGAATTTTTAAGTTTAGGAGAATGTGACGACCCGTCCGTTCGTCTTAAGAATTAATGCCCCGATCCCCTATTAACTATTTTCCCCAAGTCTATTTTTGCTAAATTGAATTGCCGGGACGTTCGGTTTTGAGTTTCGGAGAGTTTTGGGGTATTTAGTCCCTAAATGAGAGCTTAAGAGTTGGAAAGTTGCCCGTAGTCGGAGCACTGTGAAGACGGCCTCGGAATGGAAATCCGATGGTTCCGTTAGCTTTATTAGCTGATTTCGGGGTTGGGAGCATCTTCGGAATGTATTTTGGAAGTCCGTAGCTCATTTAGGCTTGAAATGCCGAAGTTTGAATTTTTGGAGTTTCCGGTCCGATAGTGAATTTTGATCCGAGGGTCGGAATGGAATTCCGGAAGTTGCAGTAGTTCTGTCATGTCATTTGGGATGTGTGTGCAAAATTTGAGGTCATTCGGATGAGTTTAGACGTGTTTCGGCGTCGGATGTGAATTCTAGAATTTTCCTAAGTTTCTAGGCTTGAATCTATGCATAATCGATGATTTTGATGTTATGAGACGTGTTTTTAGGGCTCGACCTAGTTCAAATAACGCATTAAGGTTGGTTGGTGGTTTTGGTTGAGGTCTCGGGGGCCTCGGGGTTGTTTCGGATGCTTAACGGGTGAAAATTTGGGATTTTGCTGCTGCTGAACAAGGCACCTTCTGGTGTCTTCGCACCTGCAAAGGTTTTTCCGCAGGTGCATGGGCCATGATCGCAGGTGCGATAGAGGGGTGATTAGGCCAGTGGTCGCAGGTGCGACCTGGGTTCCGCAGGTGTGACCAAACGNGGCACCGCAGGCGTGACCAAACGACAGCTTGTGCAGCCCTAGTGTATTTTAAGTGACTTTCGCACCTGCGATGCTTTTTCCACAGGTGCGGTGATCGAGTCCGCAGGTGCGATTTTCCTGTGTGTTTTATTCCAAAAATCCGAGAGTTTGATTCATAATTCTAAAAAGTCGAGTGAGGGCTCAAAGATTATCGATTTTCTGTGGGTTTTGAAGAGAAGGATCATAGGTAAAATTTTCTTATCCTAATTCATTGTTAGACCATTAATTCCCATTGTTTTCTTTAGTTTAATTATCAAAAATGGGGGAAAAACCATAGGAAAGGGATGAGATTTTCCCAATCCGAGATTCTGAAAAAATTAGGGGATTTTTTGCATCGGATTTCGATTGTTTCTGATTGAATGAGTCCGTGGGGGAATGGGTATCCTGAAAATATAACCTTTACCAGTTTTCGAGATGTGGGCCCAAGGGGTGTTTTGGTCATTTTACATAATTTCGTGCCTTAGCTTGAATTAAACCGTGAAAATCAGTTGCATGAGATGTTATTTACGATATGTAATGAATTGTATAGATTTGGGCCATTTGAAGTCGGATATTCGTCGCAAACGTGTGATTCTGAGTTGATTTTGAGCCGGATCAAGGTAAGTGGCTTGTCTAACCTTGTGTGGGGGACCTTTCCCCTTAGGATGTGATATTTGGTAATTGAATGCCTTGTACGTGGGGTCAGAAAGCTCAGTCGAAGAACATTGCTTCAGTAAAGTTTCAGAGGCGGGGTCAGCCCGCCGAGGAGGCAACCTGGGAGACCGAGCAGGATACGCGCAGTAGTTTCCCTTATCTTTTCACTACTTCAGGTATGTCTTTATGCTCGTTCGGGGACGAACGAATTTTGAAGTGTAGGAGAATGTGACGACCCATCCGGTCGTCTTAAGAATTAACGCCCCGATCCCCTATTAATTATTTTTCCCAAGTCTATTTTTGCTAAATTGAATTGCCGGGACGTTCGATTTTGAGTTTCGGAGAGTTTTGGGGCATTTAGTCCCTAAATGAGAGCTTAAGAGTTGTAAAGTTGCCCATAGTCGGAGCACTGTGAAGACAGCCTCGGAATGGAAATCTGATTNGTGAATTTTGATCCGAGGGTCGGAATGGAATTCCGGAAGTTGCAGTAGTTCTGTCATGTCATTTGGGATGTGTGTGAAAAATTTGAGGTCATTCGGATGAGTTTAGACGTGTTTCGGCGTCGGATTTGAATTCTAGAATTTTCCTAAGTTTCTAGGCTTGAATCTATGCATAATCGATGAGTTTGATGTTATGAGACGTGTTGTTAGGGATCGACCTAGTTCAAATAAGACATTAAGGTTTGTTGGTGGTTTTGGTTGAGGTCTCGGGGGCCTCGAGGTTGTTTCGGATGCTTAACGGGTGAAAATTTGGGATTTTGCTGCTGGTGAACAAGGCACCTTCTGGTGTCTTCGCACCTGCAAAGGTTTTTCCGCAGGTGCATGGGCCATGATCGCAGGTGCGATAGAGGGGTGATTAGGCCAGTGGTCGCAAGTGCGACCTGGGTTCCGCAGGTGCGGCACCGCAGGCGTGACCAAACGACCGCATGTGCGGCCCTAGTGTATTTTAAGTGACTTTCGCACCTGCGATGCTTTTTCCGCAGGTACAGTGATCGAGTCCGCAGGTGCGATTTTCCTGTGTGTTTTATCTAAAAACCCGAGAGCTTGATTCATAATTCTAAAAAGTCGAGTGAGGGCTCAAAGATTATCGATTTTCTGTGGGTTTTGAAGAGAAGGATCATAGGTAAAATTTTCTTATCCTAATTCATTGTTAGACCATTAATTCCCATTGTTTTCTTTAGTTTAATTATCAAAAATGGGGGAAAACCATAGGAAAGGGATGAGATTTTCCCAATCCGAGATTCTGAAAAATATTATGGGATTTTTGGCATCGGATTTCGATTATTTTTGATTGAATGAGTCCGTGGGTGAATGGGTGTCTGGAAAATATAACCTTTACCAGTTTCCGAGATGTGGGCCCAAGGGGCGTTTTGGTCATTTTACATAATTTCGTGCCTTAGCTTGAATTAAACCGTGAAAATCAGTTGCATGAGATGTTATTTACAATATGTAATGAATTGTATAGATTTGGGCCATTTGAAGTCGGATACTCGTCGCAAATGTGTGATTCCGAGTTAATTTTGAGCCGGATCAAGGTAAGTGGCTTGTCTAACCTTGTGTAGGGGACCTTTCCCCTTAGGATGTGATATTTGGTAATTGAATGCCTTGTACTTGTACGTGGGGTCAGAAAGCTCAGTCGAAGAACATTGCTTCAGTAAAGTTTCAGTGGAGGGGTCAGCCAGCCGAGGAGGCAACCTGGGAGACCGAGCAGGATATGCGCAGCAGTTTCCCTCATCTTTTCACTACTTCAGGTATGTCTTTATGCTCGTTCGGGGACGAACGAATTTTTAAGTGTAGGAGAATGTGACGACCCGTCCGGTCGTCTTAAGAATTAACGCCCCGATCCCCTATTAACTATTTTCCCCAAGTCTATTTCTGCTAAATTGAATTGTCGGGACGTTCGGTTTTGAGTTTCGGAGAGTTTTGGGGCATTTAGTCCCTAAATGAGAGCTTAAGAGTTGGAAAGTTGCCCGTAGTCAGAGCACTGTGAAGACGGCCTCAGAATGGAAATCCGATGGTTCCGTTAGCTTTGTTAGCTGATTTCGGGGTTGGGAGCATGTTCGGAATGTATTTTGGAAGTCCGTAGCTCATTTAGGCTTGAAATGCCGAAGTTTGAATTTTTGGAGTTTCCGGTCCGATAGTGAATTTTGATCCGAGGGTCGGAATGGAATTTCGGAAGTTGCAGTAGTTCTGTCATGTCATTTGGGATGTGTGTGCAAAATTTGAGGTCATTCAGATGAGTTTAGACGTGTTTCGTCGTCGGATGTTGTTTCTAGAATTTTCCTAAGTTTCTAGGCTTGAATCTATGCATAATCGATGATTTTGATGTTATGAGACGTGTTGTTAGGGCTCGACCTAGTTCAAATAAGGCATTAAGGTTGGTTGGTGGTTTTGGTTGAGGTCTCGGGGGCCTCGAGGTTGTTTCGGATGCTTAACGGGTGAAAATTTGGGATTTTGCTGCTGGTGAACAAGGCACCTTCTGGTGTCTTCGCACCTGCAAAGGTTTTTCCGCAGGTGCATGGGCCATGATCGCAGGTGCGATAGAGGGGTGATTAGGCCAGTGGTCGCAAGTGCGACCTGGGTTTCGCAGGTGCGGGACCGCAGGCGTGACCAAACGACCGCATGTGCGGCCCTAGTGTATTTTAAGTGACTTTCGCACCTGCGATGCTTTTTCCGCAGGTGCGATGATCGAGTCCGCAGGTGCAATTTTCCTGTGTGTTTTATTCCAAAAATCCGAGAGTTTGATTCATAATTCTAAAAAGTCGAGTGAGGGCTCAAAGATTATCGATTTTCTGTGGGTTTTGAAGAGAAGGATCATAGGTAAAATTTTCTTATCCTAATTCAATGTTAGACCATTAATTCCCATTGTTTTCTTTAGTTTAATTATCAAAAATGGGGGAAAAACCATAGGAAAGGGATGAGAATTTCCCAATCCGAGATTCTGAAAAAATTATGGGATTTTTGGCATCGGATTTCGATTGTTTCTGATTGAATGAGTCCGTGGATGAATGGGTGCTCGGAAAATATAACCTTTACCAGTTTTCGAGATGTGGGCCCAAGGGGTGTTTTGGTCATTTTACATAATTTCGTGCCTTAGCTTGAATTAAACCGTGAAAATCAGTTGCATGAGATGTTATTTACGATATGTAATGAATTGTATAGATTTGGGCCATTTGAAGTCGGATATTCGTCGCAAACGTGTGATTCTGAGTTGATTTTGAGCCGGATCAAGGTAAGTGGCTTGTCTAACCTTGTGTGGGGGACCTTTCCCCTTAGGATGTGATATTTGGTAATTGAATGCCTTGTACGTGGGGTCAGAAAGCTCAGTCGAAGAACATTGCTTCAGTAAAGTTTCAGTGGCGGGGTCAGCCAGCCGAGGAGGCGACCTGGGAGACCGAGCAGGATACGCGCAGCAGTTTCCCTTATCTTTTCACTACTTCAGGTATGTCTTTATGCTCGTTCGGGGACGAACGAATTTTTAAGTGTAGGAGAATGTGACGACCCGTCCGGTCGTCTTAAGAATTAACGCCCCGATCCCCTATTAACTATTTTCCCCAAGTCTATTTCTGCTAAATTGAATTGCCGGGACGTTCGGTTTTGAGTTTCGGAGAGTTTTGGGGCATTTAGTCCCTAAATGAGAGCTTAAGAGTTGGAAAGTTGCCCGTAGGCGGAGCACTGTGAAGACGGCCTCGGAATTGAAATCCGATGGTTCCGTTAGCTTTGTTAGCTGATTTCGGGGTTGGGAGCATGTTCGGAATGTATTTTGGAAGTCCGTAGCTCATTTAGGCTTGAAATGCCGAAGTTTGAATTTTTGGAGTTTTTGGTCCGATAGTGAATTTTGATCCGAGAGTCGAAATGGAATTCCGGAAGTTGCACTAGTTCTGTCATGTCATTTGGGATGTGTGTGCAAAATTTGAGGTCATTCAGATGAGTTTAGACGTGTTTCGGCGTCGGATGTGACTTCTAGAATTTTCCTAAGTTTCTAGGCTTGAATCTATGCATAATCGATGATTTTGATGTTATGGGACGTGTTGTTAGGGCTCGACCTAGTTCAAATAAGGCATTAAGGTTGGTTGGTGGTTTTGGTTGAGGTCTCGGGGGCCTCGAGGTTGTTTCGGATGCTTAACGGGTGAAAATTTGGGATTTTGCTGCTGTTAAACAAGGCACCTTCTGGTGTCTTCGCACCTGCAAAGGTTTTTTCGCAGGTGCATGGGCCATGATCGCAGGTGGATAGAGGGGTGATTAGGCCAGTGGTCGCAAGTGCGACCTGGGTTCGGCAGGTGCGGGACCGCAGGCGTGGCCAAACGACCGCATGTGCGGCCCTAGTGTATTTTAAGTGACTTTCGCACCTGCGATGCTTTTTCCGCAGGTACGGTGATCGAGTCCGCAGGTGCGATTTTCCTGTGTGTTTTATTCCAAAAACCCGAGAGTTTGATTCATAATTCTAAAAAGTCGAGTGAGGGCTCAAAGATTATCGATTTTCTGTATGTTATGAAGAGAAGGATCATAGGTAAAATTTTCTTATCCTAATTCATTGTTAGACCATTAATTCCCATTGTTTTCTTTAGTTTAATTATCAAAAATGAGGGAAAAACCATAGGAAAGGGATGAGATTTTCCCAATCCGAGATTCTGAAAAAATTATGGGATTTTTGGCATCGGATTTTGATTGTTTCTGATTGAATGAGTCCGTGGGTGAATTGGTGTCCGGAAAATATAACCTTTACCAGTTTCCGAGATGTGGGCCCAAGGGGCGTTTTGGTCATTTTTCATAATTTTGTTCCTTAGCTTGAATTAAACCGTGAAAATCAGTTGCATGAGATGTTATTTACGATATGTAATGTATTGTATAGATTTGGGCCATTTGAAGTCGGATACTCGTCGCAAAAGTGTGATTCCGAGTTAATATTGAGCCGGATCAAGGTAAGTGGCTTGTCTAACCTTGTGTGGGGGACCTTTCCCCTTAGGATGTGATATTTGGTAATTGAATGCCTTCTATGTGGGGTCAAAAAGCTTGGTCGAAGAACACTGCTTCAGTAAAGTTTCAGTGGCGGGGTCAGCCAGCCGAGGAGGCGACCTGTGAGACCGAGCAGGATATGCGCAGCAGTTTCCCTCATCTTTTCACTACTTCAGGTATGTCTTTATGCTCGTTCGGGGACGAACGAATTTTTAAGTGTAGGAGAATGTGACGACCCGTCCGGTCGTCTTAAGAATTAACGCCCCGATCCCCTATTAACTATTTTCCCCAAGTCTATTTCTGCTAAATTGAATTGCCGGGACGTTCGGTTTTGAGTTTCGGAGAGTTTTGGGGCATTTAGTCCCTAAATGAGAGCTTAAGAGTTGGAAAGTTTCCCGTAGTCGGAGCACTGTGAAGACGGCCTCGGAATGGAAATCCGATGGTTCCGTTAGCTTTGTTAGGTGATTTCGGGGTTGGGAGCATGTTCGGAATGTATTTTGGAAGTCCGTAGCTCATTTAGGCTTGAAATGCCGAAGTTCGAATTTTTGGAGTTTTCGGTCCGATAGTGAATTTTGATCCGAGGGTCGGAATGGAATTCCGGAAGTTGCAGTAGTTCTGTCATGTCATTTGGGATGTGTGAGCAAAATTTGAGGTCATTCGGATGANTGTGCAAAATTTGAGGTCATTCGGATGAGTTTAGACGTGTTTCGGCGTCGGATGTGAATTCTAGAATTTTCCTAAGTTTCTAGGCTTGAATCTATGCATAATCGATGATTTTGATGTTATGAGACGTGTTGTTAGGGCTCGACCTAGTTCAAATAAGGCATTAAGGTTTGTTGGTGGTTTTGGTTGAGGTCTCGGGGGCCTCGAGGTTGTTTCGGATGCTTAACGGGTGAAAATTTGGGATTTTGCTGCTGCTGAACAAGGCACCTTCTGGTGTCTTCGCACCTGCAAAGGTTTTTCCGCAGGTGCATGGGCCATGATCGCAGGTGCGATAGAGGGGTGATTAGGCCAGTGGTTGCAAGTGCGACCTGGGTTCCGCAGGTGCGGGACCGCAGGCGTGACCAAACGACCGCATGTGCGGCCCTAGTGTATTTTAAGTGACTTTCGCACCTGCGATGCTTTTTCCACAGGTGCGGTGATCGAGTCCGCAGGTGCGATTTTCCTGTGTGTTTTATTCCAAAAATCCGAGAGTTTGATTCATAATTCTAAAAAGTCGAGTGAGGGCTAAAAAATTATCGATTTTCTGTGGGTTTTGAAGAGAAGGATCATAGGTAAAATTTTCTTATCCTAGTTCATTGTTAGACCATTAATTCCCATTGTTTTCTTTAATTTAATTATCAAAAATGGGGGGAAAACCATAGGAAAGGGATGAGATTTTCCCAATCCGAGATTCTGAAAAAATTATGGGATTTTTTGCATCGGATTTCGATTGTTTCTGATTGAATGAGTCCGTGGGTGAATGGGTGTCCGGAAAATATAACCTTTACCAGTTTCCGAGATGTGGGCCCACGGGGCATTTTGGTCATTTTACATAATTTCGTGCCTTAGCTTGAATTAAACCGTGAAAATCAGTTGCATGAGATGTTATTTATGATATGTAATGAATTGTATAGATTTGGGCCATTTGAAGTCGAATACTCATCGCAAACGTGTGATTCCGAGTTGATTTTGAGTCGGATCAAGGCAAGTGGCTTGTCTAACCTTGTGTGGGGGATGTTTCCCCTTAGGATGTGATATTTGGTAATTGAATGCCTTGTACGTGGGGTGACGAGCGCGTACTTGTGCTAATTTTTGAAAATCCGGTTTTACTTTAAATACTTAGACTGAGTTTCTTTCTTATCTGCTTTATTCTACTTGCAATTATAGCCTATGTTAGTTTAGAAAAGCATGCCTAGTTGACTTGAATTGCCTATTTGCTTAAGTTGCTTTAATTGTACTACGTGAAGCATGTTAGGCTAGAACTACTTGTTGCCTTGAATTTTTTTGCACTCTAATTCTGAATGTCTTCTTGTTGTGGCTGCGTATTTACTTTGGGACTGCGGGTTCGATTCCCGATAGATCCCCCCTGCATATTTACTTTGGGACTGCGGGTTCGATTCCCAATAGATCCCCCTGCATATTTACTTTGGGACTGCGGGTTCGCTTTTCGATAGATCCCCTTGTATATTTACTTTGGGACTGCGGGTTCGATTCCCGATAGATCCCCCTGCATATTTACTTTGGGACTGCAGGTTCGATTCCCGATAGATCCCCCCAGCATATTTACTTTGGGACTGCGGGTTCGATTCCCGATAGATCCCCCTGCATATTGAGAAAAGGACTACGGGACAGTATCCTAGGAGATCCTTCAGATACACATATGATGGGCTACAGGATGGTATCCTGGGAGATATTCATTGTTACCATTGTTATTATGCTGTACATATTCCGTGTTTACTCTGTTCTTGTGCTTTGTTATTGCCTTGTTTGACCTATCTTATTTCACTGCTGTACTCATTATTACCGCCTGTTTTCATACTGTAAATTCCTATTATATTGTTTGACCTCAGTAGGGCCCTGACCTTCCTCGTCACCACCCGACCGAGATTAGGCTTGGCACTAACTGAGTTCCGCTGTGGTGTACTCATGCCCTTTTCCTGCACATGTTTTGCATGAGCAGATCCAGGTACCTCCACTTAGGCGCACTATCCCCGAGGTTGAGAGATACAACAGAGACTTCGAGGTATATCTGCCGCGTCCGCAGACCAGGAGTCTCTATCTTATTCCAGCCTTTTTGTGAAAAGTTTATCCTTCCTTACACTTGTATAGACATTCTGGAGTTAGAGCAGTGTATTATGTTCTGTTAGCCTGTGGTTCCCGTGAGTTTCCTGGTTTTGGGGTAATGTTGTAGATTGCCATAGTATTTTGAGTTGTATATGCCAATTGGTGTTTATGTACAGTCTTTTTCTTAGAGTGTTAAGCGTTCTCTTATTTAATTACTTCCGCAATTATGTCGTTATTCCGCATTGTTAGGCTTACCTAGTTATAGGGACTAGGTGCCGTCACGACATGTTCATGGAGGGCGAACTGGGATCGTGACAGATTTACTCGAGACTTCTACTCATAGCAAGAAAAAGAAAAATAGGTATCATAGATATCCTAACCCTGATAGCCCTTATAAAAAGAAGAGATCGAGATACAGATCCAAAGAAGAGCGTGAAGCTAGGAAAACCTATCGTAAGTCTACTAGATTTGTGAAAAATAGGTCTAAGCGAGATCTTGCTGATATTAAGTGCTACAAATGCGGAAAATTTGGCCACATAGCTCCAAATTGTAAGCTTCAAAAGTTGAAAACCTTAGAACTAGACGATGAGTTACGTGATAAGGTTTATAGTTTGTTATACACTTCTAGATTAGAATCTGGTTATAATTTCGAATCAGAATCTGAAGCTGAAGTCGATTTATTTGATTTATCGGATAGTGATAAAAATCGTGATAATGTTTATACAACTTGCAAAGGTGATACATGTACTTGTGACGATGATGAATTTTACAAATTACAATCTCAATTTCAAGATTTGAACATGAAAACTATTACATCTGATAATGTAATAGAGCTTTTAAAGGAAGTTACTGATGATAAACTTTTTGAAAAAATTATAAATTTGGCTGCAAATTCAAGTTCTAGTTCTTTAAAATCTTTTGAAAAACAAAAGAACGAATTTGAATATTCTGCGTGCTATTCTTTGTCCGAAATTAATAACCGTCTTAATAATAAAAATATTCCAACTAGAGATACTTCTTTTGACGATCTAAAAGTCGAAATTGAAAATTCTAAAAGATAAATTAAGTCTCTTAAACAAAATCAAATGATTTGTGATCACAGGATTACTCAGATAGAGAAAAATAGTTATCTAGCTGAGTTATCTAATGACAAAGGTAAAGGTATTTCTGAAATTGATGATAGTGAAAAACCTGTTGATTTCAAACCGAAACATGATATGTTTTTAGGAATGATGCAAATTATTACTGCTCATAAATGGTATATTAAATGTACTATTTTAATCGATAATAGTTTTTTCATAACTGACGTTGCTATGATTGATAGTGGAGTTGATGTGAGCTGCATTCAAGAAGGGTTAGTACCTACTAAATATTTTCAAAAAATCACTCATATGGTGAAATCTGCTTCTGGTCATGCTTTAGATATAAAGTATAAATTACCTAATACACATATTTGTCAAAACAAAGTATGCATCCCTCACTTCTTTTTCCTGGTAAAAAATCAGTTATACCCTCCAATTATACTTGGAACACCTTTTATTAATGCTATTTATCCTTTGACTAGTATAGATTCAAAAGGTTTTACAGCTACTTACAAAGACAAAAAAATAAGTTACTCTTTTGTTACAGATCCCGTAACCAGAGATATTAATGCCCTTATTAATATGAAGAAGAGACATATTGATTCTTTGCAACTAGAGTTATTTAGTATGAATATATTCGATACATTAAAAACTGCTAGAGTACAAGAAAAGATCAAATTAATTTCTGAGAAAATTGCTATTGATATTTGCGCTGATCATCCTAGTGCCTTTTGGAATCGGAAAAGGCACATTGTCACTCTTCCATATGAAGATAATTTTTCTGAGGATGATATCCCTACTAAACCTCGACCTTGTCAGATGAACGCCGAATTGGTAGAATTCTGCAAAAAAAAAAAAATTGATAATTTGTTACAAAAGGGTTTGATAAAACCTTCAATATCTCCTTGGTCTTGTATCGCTTTTTATGTTAATAATGCTACAGAAAAGGAACATGGCATTCCTAGATTAGTTATAAATTATAAACCCTTAAATAAATATTTAAAATGGATTAGGTATCCTATCCCCAATAAAAAAGATTTATTATCAAGATTATATGATGCCAATATATTTTCAAAGTTTGATTTAAAATATGGTTATTGGCAGATTCAAATATTTAAAGAACATACTTATAGAACTGCTTTTGATGTTCCATTCGGCCAATATGAATGGAATGTTATGCCTTTTGGTTTGAAAAACGCCCCTTCTGAATTTCAGAAAATAATGAATGATATTTTTAATCCATATTTAGATTTTATCATCATTTATATTTATGACATATTAGTATTTTCTAAAACATTGGAAATGCATATTAAGCATCTTGATATTTTTAAGAAGATTGTTATACAAAATGGTTTAGTTATTTCCAAACCAAAAATGAGTTTATTTCAAACAGACGTTCAATTTTTAGGACATAATAGTTGTCAAGGAAAAATTACTCCTATTCAAAGTCGATTCATTTTGCATCAAAATTTCCTGATGTTTTTACGGACATAACTCAATTACAAAGATTTTTGGGAAGTTTAAATTACATATCCCCTTTTTATAAAGATTTATCTCATGACTTGGCCCCTTTATATGATAGGCTAAAAAAGAATTACAAAAGTCCTTGGACTAATAGTCATACTACGTTAGTTAAGAGTATTAAACAACGTGTTAAGTCTTTACCTTGTTTGACTCTTGCTAATCCAGCATGGAAAAAGAGACAGATGCATCTAATATTGGCTACGACGGGATTTTAAAATAAGTTAATCCCAACAATAACTGATTTCATTGGGAAATTGGACTGAAGCCCAGAAAAAATATGCTACCGTGGCTCATGAAATGTTAACTATTGTTAAATGTGTTTTAAAATTTCAAGATGATCTATACAATCAAAAGTTTTTAATAAAAACTGATGCTCCATCTGTTAAATATGTGTTTGACAAAGATTTTAAACATGATGCTTCGAAATTAATATTTGCAAGATGGCAGGCTCAGTTAGCCCCTTTTGATTTCGAAATCCAGTATAAAAAGGAAATTGACAATTCTCTTCCTGATTTTTTATCTCGTGAATACTTAAGTTCATCATGAATTTCTATGCAGTCTTTCTAGATGAAGAAACGTTAATCACTATTTTAAAGGTGGTTAAGTTATATAGAGACCTACAAGGTCTTATAATTGAAAAAATCATTGACGATATTGTCGAAAAAGAATTTTCTATTCAATTCTTATTATTCTGATGAAATTAGAAGTGATATGCAAGACTACTATTTATCCGAATAATATGAGTTGTTATATTTGCAGCATGGACCCTCCCTGGGCCAAAGGAAGAAGTAAAGGGAAAGGGGGAAGATCATCCCCAGGAAACTCATACTCTCATGGATCGTCATACTGATCCTCATCCAACTCCCCAGTAGTACAAATGGGAAAAAGGAGCTTAGTTAATGAGAAGATATCTCTCAGAGGAGAATCTTCGTGTACCCCTTCTATTCATCTGGAAGATATTCCAGAGGATAGCCCATTATACGGACATCTGCAGGCATATTTAGCTGCCCAAAAGCAAAGTGATACATTTGCTTCAGTTGCTAAAGAAGAGGACACTTATGATATCAAGTACTATGAAAAATTGCCAAAAAAAAGAAATAATATTTCTTTTAGAAAACTCTGAGATTCAGAGAAAAGATGAGCCTCGGAAGATATTCCAGAGATATTTGATTAATGAATTATATTATCCGGGTGAGTCATACAAAACCCGTTCCTATTATGAAACTATTCTCACCAGTACAGGCAGTGCAAAGTTTCAACACTTTATAATTATTAAACATATTATATCTGTTGAAGATTGGGGGATTTCCACAATTAAGGAAAGGCAGATAGGCCTTAACAAAACCCGTATGAATTTTACATATTGAGATTATATCCAAGCTTTTGATAAAGTGCTTTATTATAATAATGAGAGACACAAACATACTTGGTTTATAAAAGTATGTGCAAAGATATTTGCAGAAACCATTCCTAATTGGTTCCTAAATTGGTGGTCATACCACGACCCGACCGTCAGAATATTACCGGACCCATTTCTTATGCTATACAAGGAATGGACAAAAATTTTGCCCGATTTGAATAAGTTATACCACACAGATCATATCTGTTATTTGGAAAAAATTGACCAGATATATTTCTTTATAGAATTCTCTATTCCAAGGATCCATAAATGGACTCCAGAATTGGGATTTACTGATAAACAAATTCCTTGTTTATATAGGACATTTTAAATAATTTTTGAGATAAATTGATGAAAAAAGATCCCAAAACAAAAGTATTTTATGGTCAAGAACTCTTGGATTCTATTAAAGCAAAAATCCAAGAATACTCAACAACTTCTCAGAGGAGAATGATTGATGATAGCTCAGTTAGACATATTGCTAGAAGAATCTCCATTCAAGAAGGAGATAAGAACGAAATGATCACTCAATATTTGGAAGAAGTAAAAAGAAATTTACTTCACTCCCTTAATCAGTATGAAAAGTCTGACACTTCGATGCAAAGTGAAACAAGCAACGATGATATTGTAGACGAAGATTCTCAGCCTATGCAATCAGAAAAGATATTATCTGATAAAGATATAGAAAAGGCAGAAGATTTCTTCCAGAAAATAAAAGAATTAGAAATCGCGGACTATAATAAACAGTCAAAGCCGCTAAGAACCCCACTCAATAGTAGATACACCGTTTACACAATAAAAACACTGTATACACTGTAAATACACTGTGTAAGGAACCCACATAGGGGACCCATATTACTGTACATAGATTCATTATGTTTTTTTTCCTTTTCTGTATATAGGACCATTTTTTTGAAGAGAAGGCATCATCCATTCTCACTCTCTCTCTTGTAATCCCACTCTCTCTCTTGAAAATTTCTCTTTCTCTAGTTTGAAGTAAATAAAGTTTCCAGATTATAACAATCGGGCCTTGCATCCCGGTCTTACAAGGTATTAAATTTATTTATTTCTTTAGTTGATAGTGATTATTATTACTTCGTTGTCTCCCCAGCCGTGACAATGTCCGGCTAAAAGATTCATATCTATGTTGAATATCTAATTTCTTTTACATATTAACCATGAAAGATCTAGACTCTATCAAAATATAAAGGAATTTTAATATAGTATCTTGGCTTGGTTCCAAGATGGTGGTACAGTCGAATCTAGTACTACTCTTATTAGCTTTGCCTTAGTGGCTCCATTTAGTAAGCGCTGACATTAAAAGCCCGCTGAAGGTGTTAAAAGGGCGTCCTCTCTCACGGTTAGAACCGCTAGACACATGGGCTCAATAAGAGTATATATTAGATCCAGACAGGCCCCATGCTTGGGTAAAAGGATAGATCCTTCCATACAGTCATTAAACTCTATAAAAGTTCTTGTATATTTCGGTTACTGGCCGAGCAGACTACCGCTAGTTACAGGATCAAGGCTGGCGGTAGTCATTACTACTGAGTTGGCGTACTCATCATTACTCCCTGTGCCTCTGTGCACAGATTCAGGTGACGGTCTAGAGCAATAGCTGTCCTTTCTCGTAGTTGCAGGTTCACGGGATTTCGAGGTAGCTGCCTAGCGTCCACAACTTCTCCATTTCCCTTCCTTATTATGTCTTAACACTTGATTCAGAGACATATATTATAGTTTTTAGCAGAGTTAGATATATTTATTCTTAGATGCTCATGACTATTGACTCCAGTCTTGGGAGGTTTTGTTTAGAGTTGTTAGACTATTATTGGGATGCTAAAGACTTAAATAAATTATTTCTATGCTATGGTTGCTGCTTATTATAAAATTGTGAACTTTTATAATTGAACAACTGCGTAGTAATGAGATGGTTGGCTAGCTTAGTTCCACGATAGGCGCCATCACGGCCTGGTAGGATTTGGGTTTGTGATAAGTTGGTATCAGAGCTCTAGGTTACATAGGACTCAACAGTCATGAGCAGGTTCAGTAGAGTCTTGCAGATCGGTACGGAGACGTCTGTACTTATCTTCGAGAGGCTGAAGAACTCTTAGGAAACATTTCACACTCTTGAATTCTTGTCGTGCGAATCCATTTTATTCATCCAAAGTGTAACTCTTTGAATTCCTTTCATGTATTCGAATGCGCACGCGAGCGCTTGGTATCGGTTGTGCGTCGTCGGCTTGTGACTTTCATGGGTGAGATGTGATTTTTAGCATGTTGATAATAGGCCAGTCGGAAGGACTTGCGGCCGGATTTTGTCTGTGGCTTGAGTGTTGAGATTTCGTTTGTGCGAGCACATGTTTTGGGGGACTTAAATGTCCGTTGGTGTCCTTATTGATGGAACTTTGTGACTAGATGACTACGTAGTGAGTGTGATTGATAGTTAGATGTGTTCAGGTTGTTTGATTGTGGCAAGAATGAATTGGGGGGAGATGTGGCAAGAACCATTGATTATTTGACTTCTATATTGAGTTAGAATATGCCTTCGAGTTATGAGTATTGAAGGACCTCTCGTGTAGTTTAGTTGTGGAGTAAAGTGGGTTTTCCTGTTATGTTCTGAGTTCCTGTGATGTCTTTTGAGCTGACCAATGCCCCAACAACGTCTATGTATTTGATTTTCGGTGTATTCACCCGTGTTATAACTCCTTTGTTATTGTATTTATTGATGGCATCCTGCCGTACTCTCGTAGCCAGGGATAGCATACTCGGCATTTGATGATGGTATTATAAGGATATAGGGAGGAGAAGCTTTGTGAGAAGTTCTCCAAGTGTGAATTGTTGGCTCAGTTTAGTAGCATTCTTGGGACACATGGTGTCCAATGAAGGTTTTCATGTGGTCAGACGAGTGTGAGTAGAGATTCCAGAAGCTCAAGAATTCCTTGGACACAACTCCAGTGTTAGTGTTGCCATTAGCTTCAATCTTATACCGCTTAATGGGATGTCTTAGGGGCAGGCAGTGGTTGTGTTCTAATGTAGGAAGGTATAATGATTGTTGGCTCATTCTGAGGTTAAGCAGGTAGGGGTATCTTCTGTGGGTTGTCCTAAGGTGTGTGACCCTTATGTTTATCTGTAGTAAGTTCTCTCTATTAGTAAATGATGTATGTTGTAATTTGAGTTTAGATCGCTTGTGGGAGTTGGCATGACCATTACAATGGCGGATGCGAGATTTGCATTTGATTTGAGTGTTAGATGGTTTGGGTCATATAAGCTTATGGAGGATTTTGTTGAACCTCTTCATAGTATGGTGGCAGTGATAGTGTATGGGCATCGTGAGTTATTGTCTGTCTTGATCTTTGGCTTTTAGTCAAGGGGGGGAGTCCGCTAATGATAGGTTGATTACATAATTATGTGTTGTATTGGTTTCGGTTCGAGGTATGTTGGTGAATCAGTTATGACCTACAGAGATGGAGTCTGGGAGTGACTCGAGTAATGGAATTTCTTGATACAGGTTGTAATGTACTTTACGGATAGGGGAAGTCATTGTATGACGGAGTTGTACTGGTAAGTGTAGAGTGTTCAATGTATTAGTGTGCTTGTTGCTTCAAAGGTGTGGATTACTTTCCTAGTATGTGGATTGCAAGCGGGATCAGGACGTTCTGTTTACTTGGTGAGTGTAAGTGAAATTACGTAGAGGAAATGACGTACGAGAATGGTTCAGACGCATTCAAGGTTATATGTAGCGATCGAGGATATTCAAAGTGTGAGAAGGGCTAGAACTGAGATTTATGGAGAAGGTGTCAAGGTTTGTGGTGTATTTGCATTATCATGGATTCTATCCATCAGTATCAGGGAAGTGAAGGTAATGACTTTAAATTCGCAGGAAGTATCTTCAGGGTAAGTATTTCTATTGTGGTGCATTTGGGGATAATCGAGAGAGTATTCAACGGCTTATGAGCCTAGGACGGTCTATGTTATACTCGGGTTTCGTGCGGTGAGTATGGATTGAGAATTGTGGTATTAGGGCAAAAGGAGGTATCAATTCGAAGGTAAGCCCGAAGGAACATGAATAAATAGGACAACTTGCTAGTAGGTCGGATCGAGATGATAAGGGATATGATTAGTTATGTGGGTGTTATGAAGTAATGAGTTGTTACAGGTGTTTCTTGGCAATTCTCTTGGGATTTGATGGCATGCGTAGCGTGGTTGAGTTACAAGGATTCAGTCCTGCCGGTTTGGTGTTGTACTAATGGGATTCGGAGAGGTCCTGGTGGTTTCTACGACGGTTAGAGATGTATATTTTCCACTGGCGTGAGGGCCATGTGATGTATAGTCATTTTTCTTCTAGATGGGATCAAATGGAAAGTTCTTGGCTAGTTGGGTACGTAGTTGTTTGTGGCTAGAAAGGGAGCATGAAGTTCTCATATTTATCATAGGATTGCATGGCGTATGCGGTAATTTGTGTATAATGGAGAGTGGCATATGTGAGGTCACGGTTAAGTTCTGGAAGGAAGGTTAGAACTGGCAGTTTCAGATGATTAGGTAATGGATACCACTATTAGGTGGCTAGATGAGAGTATACATTCATTAAGGACAATGTGTTTAAGGCAATGGGTTGGAATAAGGGTGCTTCATTGGTGTTACGACGCTCTCTTGTTGGATCGACTGCTGATATTCAAGGTTTTTTGGTGACACAGAGGAATTATGGGGGTATCCCTCGTGAAATGATAAAGTATTAGGGGCGTGTTATATATTTGAGTGGTAGAATTGGGATCAGATATGGTAATTGGTGCGCTTCATGGATTTTGAGACCGGGAGTTTCCATGAACTGATTATTTTTGTAGTTGTGAACTACGAGGATGCGAGCAAAACTAGTAAGGTGTTAGTATATGTCATGATTAAGTCATTATGAACCTTTGGAGAGTTATCTACCTGTTGAGGGGTGTACCATTTGATTTTCACTGAGCTTATTCGTGTTTCAGAGTGGTCTATGAGTTACCTTTCGGTGTTTCGAGGAGTTGTGATCGTTGGTTATATATGTGCATAGGGTGTAGTTCTATCGGGGCTTTATAGCGAGCTTTGAGTAAGGCAAGTAATTGGGTGTTTCAGGGTTGAGACGTGTTGGTCATATTACTTCGGGTTCGGGTGGTATGGTATCATCCGATTTCCCCGTGGTTATGGCCATGCACTTTGAGTCATTGATGTCGAATTTGGCATAGTTATTGATTTTGATCAAGGTGGCTTAGAGTATGTCATGTGGTCAAGCGGTTGGATGGGATCACACTTTGAAGCTCATTTAGGTAGAGGTATGATCCTTGGTGTCGGATTTGTGTAATATGGTTTCACGATGTGTATCAAGCTTTTAGCATGATGTGGTAATGTTAAGTGTTAGTGGCAGGATAGTCCTCTCGTGTGGGTCTTCTTTATTTAACGAATTGAGTTTTTGGTATGTGGTTATTGAGTGCACAAGTTGCACAAGTTATGGCTCTGGATGGTATTGGTACTGATCAGACGAATGGTTGCTGGTTTATACGTGTATAATTCATCATCGACAATAAGTGTTAGAGCGAGGCATGGTGTAACGACCCGACCAGTCGTTCCGTGAGATTTACCCCATTTCCCCTATTTCTGCATTTGTTATGTATCGCCTTCTTGTTTTTGATGTATTGGATCAGTTGGTTTGGGTCCGGAGTGGTTATAATGAGAGTTTAGGCATTTAGCCTTTTAAAGTAGCCTAATAGTTGAGAAAGTCAACTGAGAGTTGACTTATTGGTAAACGACCTCTAAATGCGGGTTTCATGGCTCGAGTAGCTTCTTTAGGTGATTTGGGATTTAGGAGCGTGTTCGGAATATTTTTGTGATGTCCGATGTAGAATTAGGCTTGAATTGGCGAAAGTTAGTTTTTGGCGATTTCCGGTCGACAGTGGAAATTAGGCTACCGAGGTCGGAATGGAATTCCGGAAGTTGGAACAGGTCCGTAATGTCATTTTGGATATGTATGCAAAATTTCAGATTAATTGGAGGTGTTTTGGTTGGTTTCGGCGTAGTTGGCGAATTTTTGAAGTTTCAAAGTTCTTAGGCTTGAATTTGATGTAAATTTGGTATTTTCGTGTTGTTTTTTGGTGTTCCGAAGGCTCGACTAAGTTTGAATGATGTTATGGTATAGGTTGGCATGTTTAGTTGGGGCCTCGAGGGGCTCGGGTGTATTTCGAATGATTAGTGGATCAACTTTTGGCTTGAATTCTGGGCAGATTGCTGCTGGTGTAAGGTTCTGGTTTCCTTCTACGCGATCGCAATGCGATCGCGTAGGGTTAATTGGTGAGGAAGGATTTTTGTTAATCGATCACGTGGAATGGTTTGCGATCGCGTGAGTACGAGTGTTTGGTCAGTGCGATCGCGTGGTCTTGTTTGCGATCGCGTAGAGTTAGAGGGGCGCGTGGGTGAGTTGAGATTTGTTCTTCGCGATCGTGTGGAAGGGTTTGCGATCGCGTGGGTTTAAGTCTTGATGAATCACGATCATCTGAGGTTGTCTACGATCGAGTAAGGTAAATTGGTGGGGCAGCGAGTTTGTTCTTCGCGATCGCGTGCCAAAGTTTGCGATCACAGTGAAGGAATTATTTTAGCTGGCAGAATGTTTAAAAGGCCTGAAGTGCGAAATTGCTTTATATTTTCCCCATTGTTGCATGCGAGTTGAGAGATATTTGAGTGGGATTTGAAGGAAAATCAAGGGAATCAGTTGGAGGTAAGATTTTCAACTTCATAACACGTTTCTATGTCAATTCCTAAGTGATTATACCACAAAAATTCTGGAAATTTAGCCAAAGTTGGAGAAGAAGGGTGCATGGAAAAGTTATTTTTCTTTTGAGGATTTGAGTGGGCAATTGTGGTCCGATTTTGTTGTTCTTGGTATGTATAGAATCGTGGGAGGACGAGGATTCTAATGATATAAAAATTATTGAATTCCGAGATGTTGGCCCGGGGCTCGGGTTTGGCCGAATTTCGAGATTTTTGATTAAATTGATAATTTTCGATTGGGTTGTGTTCCTTGAGTATATATTAATGATGTTGAACTAGTTTTGGCTAGATTCGGATTAAACGGGATCCAAATTGAGGGGCAAAGGCATAGAGGACTAGTATCGCAGCCCGGTAGAGGTAAGTAATAGTCTTAAATATTGTCCTGAGGGTATGGAACCCCGGACTGCATTATTTTCTCACTGAATTTGGAATGGCGCACATGTCGGATGATGAATATGTGGCGCGTACTGATTTTTGGATTGGACTAGGTCCTCTCCGTGGAAACTAATGAGTTGCATATTTACTCAAAATCTTATGTTAAATTATGTTCTAAAGATTTGTGAAACATTTGGGTTGTAAGCCGTGTTTGGGGCCTCGTGCCGATCTGTTTAGACCCCTTTGAGGGCGTTTTACTGTTGTTTTCCTCACTACCTGTTGATGATTTTACTCAGCATCATTGTGCATACTGTTTTATTTGAAACTCAGCCTGATTTACACTACATGAGCATTAAAGTGATGTTTTCGGGTCGAGTACCCCATTATATTACTTCGCCCGAGGGGATTTTTGAGTGGTTCCACCGAGTGTTGCCGAGGGCCAAGAGTGATGGTGAGGTGCTGAGTGATATTAGCGCTTGGGCTGAAGGAGCCCCTCCGGAGTCTGTACACACCCCTAGTGAGCACACCGAGTGCGAGTGATTGAGTGATTGTGAGGCATGAGTGGCTGTGAGGTGCTGAGTGATTGTGAGGTGCTGAGGGATTGTGAGGCATGCCCGAGGGGCTGATTATGAAACATGTTTTTTCCCGAGGGGCTACTTATGATTTTACTACATTCATTTGCATACCAAATCCTTGCTTTAAAGTTGTTAAAAATGTGCATTGTTTTAAGGACTTTTGTGAAGTTGATTTCTAAGGCATGACGATTTCATATATCTATGTATACTATTTGGAAAGTAAGGCTGTGTATATTGTGACTTGATGACATTGACTTTTATGTGATTCCTTGCTACTTAGACTTGATTTATTTCCATTACTACTGAGTTGGCGTACTC
>ML419061.1:0-31714 GCA_005239525.1 Nicotiana knightiana | reverse complement strand
GATATGTTTTCTTACTCAGTGATGGCGTCATATCATGGAGTAGTAAGAAACAATCATGTGTATAACTATCTACGATGGAAGCCGAATACGTGGCTCTCGCGTCAGCAGCTCAAGAAGCTATTTGGTTGAAAAAGTTCTTGGATCACTTGTTGGATATCACTGAAAATACTGAACCAGTATTAGTCTACTGTGACAGTGAGGCTGCAATATCCTCCACCAAGGACCCAAAGTTTCATTGTAAAACCAAACATATAGATATCAAGTATAACTATGCGAGGGACATGGTTAGGCGCAAGGTAGTGAATGTGAAGTATGTGTCTACAAAAGATATGTTAGCAGATCCATTGACCAAGCCTTTGTATAGAGATGCATTTGTGAGACACACTAGGTCTCAAGGCTTGCGTAGACTCTGATTTACTTTGTTTTGTTATTTATTTTCCCGTGTTCACAAACTGATGTTCTTTGATTATCAATAAAGTTGATTTACATACATACATATTTTAATTGTTGAATGTTATGTACATTCCTTATTTTTTTTGATAAGTATGTCGGGTAGACAAGAGGTTGGCCTTCTCACACAGGCAACCACCTCCTTATCTTAGTGATGTGAGGAGATGAGACATGATTTTAAGCAAAATTATCAGAAGGGTAATTTGAGAGCTACTCGCTTAAAATTAGAATGTCGCTTAAACAATGACATAAGGTCATTAGGGTGAAAAACGTTCACCTAGTCTACTTTGTGAGCCAGATGTGAGTTAAAATGATATTGTAGATCAAAGAACTCAAATTTAGATACTTATGGTGTCTAAATATCATATGTACAACATTCTTTATGAGATAAAGACATACGCTCCTTGGGAAAAGGGAGAAAATGTTGTAGCACATGTTTCATATCATGTGTGCTAATGTCGACCAATTGGGTTAACATAAGTCCATTCTCAACTTATTTGTTGTGTGAGACCCAGAGCTTTTATGATAGCTCGAGATTCTGTAACCTTAGAGACTCCGATCAGATACTTGAGACTTAGTGTGATGTTAGCTATCTTAGTGTGTTTCCAAAAGACCATGGACACAGATTCGGTCTAGCGGAGCATATCTAGAAAAGCAGTCATACTAATGTTAAGGGAATCGTGAGAAGAGGAAGATCATTGATGTAATCTCATTTATTGTATTAACTGGTGCACCAATTATAACATATGAGTTATGATTGTGAATACAAGAAATAATGATATATGAGATTTTGAGAGTATATCAAATGTGATTTATATGATCTAGGGTACTGCATACTTTATGATCTACTTGCAGGTTTATGCTCGCCGAGAGGCTATATACTCCTAACAGATGTATAGCACTTAGCTCTCACAGTATGCTGGTCGCACGGTCTACTTCCCTGTATGATTGATTGAGGAGATAAACTGAGAATACGTTTCTCAGGCTAGATGAGCACTCCTATTATGTGTGAGTGGGAGATGTAGGAAATATTGGGTCCACCCATAAGGGGTGCTCTAAGGCCCAATAGGGTTATTAGTTAACCCTAAATATTTCCTATATAAGTACACTTTGTGTGTACATTAAAAATAAGCTTAGCAGCATTTTTCTACGCCTTTCTTCCTCTCTCAATTGAACTAGGTTTAGACTGTGGAATTGGGGGTTGATCCAACACACCGTGACAACCACCGCCGACCAGTAATTCTAGCCGCGGTTCATCCGTTTTCGCTTCCGCTTCACGAAGAACAAGTAAGTTCTCGGTTTATGTTTTATACGCTATCTAATGTGTTTAGAATAACGTATTCCTTCAATAACAAAGGCAATATTCATCATCGTGTTGTGTCTAGTTTATATATAATTTGAAGACGATGAGGGTTATGATAACAATCATACCAATGAGACCTCGATGCCTAGAAAGCCCTAATCTTAAACATATCGTTATGGTTTTTCGAAAATGGGTATTGGTAAACCAGTTAGATTGGCACATTCTATGCCTGGAGAGGATGGTTGATCTCATAACCACTTGTATATATGACACTAAATTAAAGAATATGGGTGCTCATTAGAGAATGAGCTCACTGGATTGACTCATTTTTTAGAAAACCTTAATGAACGCTTGTCAATAAGGAAGTACTCATGTGGAGGTTGTGCAAGTGATCCTTAGACCTAAGATCGCCATAGTATCTTATATGTACCCAAGGGCGGATTTAGGTGGCGGAAGGGGTTCATTCGAACTCCTTTCGCCGAAAAATTACACTGCATATATAAGGTAAAATCTGTTTTTACCTTTATAGATTAAGTTTTGAATCGCCTTGACACAGCCTAAAAGTGTAGCTTAGTGGTCAAAGGGGCCCAAATCCTTTGTAAGGTCATAAGTTTCAATTCCCACTAGCTATAATTTTTTTTAACTTTTTTTTGAACCCCTTCCCGGAGATCCTGCGTCCACCACTGTATGTACCAACCTATACGTTGATTTACCTTAGGCACGTCGTGAATGGATGTTCATTATCATGCCTCAACCTTAGTGAGCGCGACAAAACAGGTGCCTTAAACTTGTAACCCGTGGATCAGTCATTCCTTTACGCTTAGACTTGGAGAATATATAATTTATGATAACAATAATTTAAGAAATTAAATCATATACATTGGGCTCAATGGCCCAAAACCTTCTCAATACAGTATACGTAATTTTCATGAATAAAATTATAATGTTCTAAACTTAAATACCCGTAATGTACATGAAGCTTCTATGACAATGGATACCTAGGTACATAAATAACCTAGACTCAAATTACCCACTGGAACTATAGCAGGCTATTTATAGTAGTTGAAAATGACATGGAGGAGCCTAGCAAAGATCCATATCATCCAATACTAGCATTACCTTGTAACGAACTGACCGGCCGTTTTGTGTATTTGAGCCGCGTTTCTCCTTTTGATACTTCATACATGTGTATTTGTGGTTTTACGAATTGCGAGGTTGGTTGGTTTTGTTCCGGGAAGGGTTTGATTTGATTCAGACCCTTTAGTTCTTGGTTTAGAAGCCTAAGTTGAAATTTTGACCAAGATTTGATTTTGTGAAACGACCCCGGAATGGTATTTTGATGACTCCGATAGGTTCGTATCGTGATTTTAGACTTAGGCGTATGCCTCCCAGAATTGAATTCGGAGGTCTTTGGGCTGATTTGACTTGCTTTGGTGAAAATTGACAATTTGAGGTTTAGAAGTTTCCCTAAGTTTCACCGTAGGTTGGCTTTTTGGCTATCGGGTTCGGAATTTGCTTTTGGGACTTGGAATAGGTCAGTTTTGCTATTTGGAACTTGTCCGCAAAGTTTGGTGTAATTTGAAGTTGTTTTGGTAGGATTCAGACACTTGGTTGCATTTCTAGAGGTTGTTGAACTCTTCCTTGGACTTCATGCATTTTGATGTCCGATTCGTAATTCTAAATGTTATTTTTGAGTTTTAATCGCGCGAGCGAGTTTGTATGATGTTTTTAGACTTGTGTAGATGTTTGGTTTAGAGCCCCGAGGGCTCGGGTAAGTTTTAGGCATGCTTCAGAATGGTTTGGTCTCAAATACAGGTTGCTGGTGTGCTGGTGCTGCAATTATCGCACTTGCGAGCACCAACACCGCAATTGCAAATATGACAGGGGGACTCAAATATCGCATGTATCACATTTGCGAAGATAGGCTAGTCTGGGCAGGATCGCATTTGCGACATTTTTATTCGCATTTGCAATGGGAATAGGGTTCCCAATTGCGAACCTCATGTCGCATTTGCGACTTCGCACATAGGCTGTCAGTTCTGCATTTGCGAAGCATTCGTCGCAATTGCGACATCGACAACTGAACAAAAGGGCTAGGATTCAGGATTTTATCTCATTTTAGAACCCTAAACTATGTAGGAGACGACTTGGAGATGGTATTTTCACCTACAATCATTGGGTAACAAGTTTTAATTAATTTCTAACTTTATTTCATGATTATATATGAGAATCAAAGAGAAATTTTCACCTTCTGTCTTAGAAAGGCTTGTTGGTTGAACAATTTTTGTTAATTCTTCATTTGTCTTACTTGTGTTTTTCCTATATTTGATTGCTTGTCGTTCTTAATCATGTATCCAAACTTGTTGCTTTTATTGCCTTAAATTCTGTTGTTAGCCTACATTGCTGTATTGCCTTGTTGTCATGCATTTCCTTGCTTCCGTTATTAGATTATCTTATATTCTGTTCGGTTTTCTTGTCCTAGTAGGTATCTTGACCTGACCTCGTCATTACTCTATCGAGGTTAGGCTTGATACTTACTGGCTACCGTTGTGGTGTACTCATATGCTTGTGCACATTTTTTTTTGTGCAGATCCAGGTACATCCGCTCGTGTCGGACGTCAGTGATTGGCCAGTTATCCAGGAGACTTCAAGGTACATATGCTGACGTTCGCATGCCTCAAAGTCACCTTCTATTTTAGTTATTACTGTTTATTTCCTATTCAAACAATATTATATCTCGAGATTATTACTGCACTCTCTGTAGAGTTTATGACTCGGTTCCACCAGGTTTTGGGAGTTATTTGATAGCTGTACCGTTTGAATTTTATTATGACAGTTTAACAATTTAAGTTGATGTTTAAGTTGTTATTTATGCTATTTCTCAATGCATGTTGGGCATCTTAGAGATTAGGTGCTATCACGACATCCTAAGGTGGGAATTTGGGGTCGTGACATACCTGCATCCATTAAAAGATATAACACTCCCTGCTGATACCCAATTTTATCATCATATTCTTAAATAAGTATATATACTTTCAAAATGACATTTTTGCATCATTACTTAATTTACAAGATTTATAAAAGTATTTTCTATAATTTTTCATAATTTTTAGAGCTTTAAAAATGATTTTTTTGCATTTAAACTACTTGATTATTTACTAATTACCCTTTCAAATTATTTTATGATGACTTAATCATCCAAATTTATTATTTACACCCATATACATGTTTTAAAATATTTTTATTTAATTTCATATAATTATATTTGTAATTTTGAGTTATTTACATAATTTTGCTACAATGGCCTATATTTTACAAATAATTGCATTTATTATATTATTTATGTCAAAGTAACATTTTATATTTTTATAATATCGAGTTATCATTGTCAAATATTTTTATAATATAAATATTATGTTTACCATTTATTAGACGTTTTAATAATTTATTTTAATTACTTTTAAAGGGGTTTCAAGAGCTGGCCCAAAACAGGCCAATTCGTTTGGACCAAATTTGGTTCAAACCATTAGCCCAACAACTGCCCTGGCCCAAATCAAACAACCCCTTTTATTTCAACCCGGTCGGTACCCGTCAATAACCCGCCCCACTTCCTCTTTTGATCCTGGCCGTTGATCTCAAATGATCAACGGCCCATAATAACTCCCCCACCTCTCCTTATAACCTCACAACCCTAAACCCTAAACCATTTTTCCAACCGGCTGTGCCTATACTCTCTCAAAACCTCCCCTCACCTCACAAACCCTAGCCGCCACCCCAAACCTTCTCTGAATCTAGCTCATCCATGGATTCTTACCATGATTTACTTTCCTTTTCCGGATTATACCTCTATTACTTGTGTAAATATGATGTTACTTAGTACTTGTCCATTTTTGGCAAGTACCAGTTTTGAATCAAAGGAGATCGACTTTATTCTCTAAGATTTGGACGATATTTCGTCTGTATACGTTCATAGCAAGGCTATGAGGTTCAGAATCACCAAGATCTCCGGCCAATTTATGATCCTAGTCAAACTAGGGTTTACCTGGTTTTTTTCTCCTAATTCAATTCTAAATTGATTTTTGTATGTTCTTTCTTCCTTTTTATATTCGTTTGACTGTATTTCCTTACTTATGTGTTGATTTTTATTACTATATAAACCCATCCCTAATTTTTCCTTTGGACGGACTCTAATAACTGAGGAACCACTGTTATTCTCTCATACTCTCACTCACTCGATACTATTCTGAATCTATTACTCGTGGCCGGCTGAAAGCCAAGGTCATCGAAATCCTCTCTAACGACCTCCCTAGTGCGAGCATTGCTCGGGGTCCATTGAGGCTCTTGTGAACTTTGACGCACTAGAATTTGGGTCTTTTGGTTGTTCTCTTTGTTGGTGGTATTCGAGCTGTTTCTGACACCTAGCCTTTCTCTCATTTTGCTTGTTGAATTTGCAACTGGCTTGCAATCCTATTTCCCTTTTCTTCTTATGTTCACGTTCTGTATACCATTATTATTGAAACTTTTGTGATCCAGCATGATTTGGATACTGTGCTACCTTTGTATGCAATCCTATTCATCTTAATGTTATTCTACAATTCTAGTGTTCTCTAGCATCAAAATCTGTTTAAGTCCTAAATTTTTAGAATATGTTCACTATGCGTAGTTAGCTTATTTGATCCCTTACCTCCTTGGGTTCATTGTGTTTATGTTAAACTTGATTTCTGCATTTGTTTCCTGTTATGAGTTGATCTTCAAGCCCTGCTTTAGATTTTTGTGCTAAAACCTCTTAGGGAAATTGATATTTAAGTAATTCATGTATAACTTGCTACTTGCTAATCTTCTTAGAGCTAATTCATGACCATACCTACCTTAAACTCTCATGTTTAATTCCCTTGCTATAAGAACTCTTGTTTGACAGATTTTGTAGTCAAACTTTACTTATTCTGAAATCTCTGCGGTGCTATCACTTTGAATCTGTTCGTTACTACTCAATCTATGTGTTTGCTAAATCCCTTTGTATGTGCTCATGTGTTCTTCCACCTATTAGAAATCACCTTTATTATGGTTACTTAGAAATCTTGCTACTAGGAATCCATGTGTATGTATCCTTGCCCAGACTCTAAGTCACCTAAATGACTAGTTGCATTTATGTTCCTATGTTCCTGTTGTTTGTTAATGGGTAACCGAGACAATTGTTTCCATGTTTGGGCCTGGTTTCTTGGGCCATGGTGTTGTTGGACCTGAACACTGAATTCAACCGTGCTTTAATCATCCCTAAGTACAAGAATTTGGGCTTGTTGGTTTATACGAAGATTGAGGCTGGTGAAGGCCTAGAAGCATCACTGGGTTATTTTGTATTTGTGTTGGGCCTGTTATTGTTCTATTGGGCACATAATTATTCTATTTTTGCTTGTTATTATTCTATGTGGGTCTGTAATAATTTGTTAGAACAAAACAGATGGGGAATCAGTAAAAACGGGGATAAGGTACTTTAATTCCCACATGAATGGGTAGAAAACATGCCTATAGGATCTATGTGGTGTATTTGCTATTTGCCTTACATGCCTTTAGTTTCATGTGTAGAAAGCATGCCTATAGGAGTCATGCACACACTTCACTTAACTTGTCAAAACGTGTTATTTCATTTATTTGCTATACATGTTTCCATGTCTACTACTATGCACACTTAGACAACATGCCTATAGGATGTAATAATACATGCCTTACTAATCTAGATACCATGTTTCTATGATTTAAATAATCAATCGGTAAAATGCTTTTATTACTTTCGTGTACTGCCCATTTAGACATCATGACTACCAGATCTTAATTAATCAACTACTTCGTGCCTTTTCTGTACTACTTCATTATGAGAAATCCTGTCTATGGGATATTGTCACCCGCCTAGAAAACACGCCTATAGGGATAAAGTGTTATAAAACCAGTTTCAATTGTCAACCGTTAGAAATACTGCCTATAGGATGTGGTTACTCATCTTAGATAGCATGTTTATAAAATCAATGTCATAAACTTTGAGTTTTCAAATAGTCTTACTGCCCCTTCATACGAACAAGTAGAGATTATGTCTATAGGACTTGTAACGCCTTCAATATACAAATCTGTTAGCTTAAAGCTGCAATGCTGCCTGTACAACGCTGAAAATCAAAATCATCTAGAAGACATGCCTATAGGACTTAATGACTATAATACGTCTAATTCTGAAATTGTCTACTACATAACCTGAACTCTGTTTGCGTGCCTTTGTTTTTATGTGTGGAGGCTAACTTGGGCCTTTAATTTTCTTTACATGAAGTCCTATTTGTTTTGAATGTCGCTTAGTTTTATCATTTTGAGAAACCTAAGTGAGGTATAAAACCACCCACATAGTAGGTCCAAAGCCTCCTCGACCATAGGCACGGGACGAGTATCGCACGCATAAGGTACGACTTAGAATTGAATTAGAACACTTTTAGGTAAACAAGTTCAACATAGTAATCGGGTAGCAGAAGATGATTGTCTGTGCCAACTGAATAATATGAGAAACTCTTACCTAAAGGAAGTTGCGAAGTATTATTTATGTTGCATGGGATGATCCTTTAGGCCAAAAAACTTAGGACCCCCCCCCTTTTATGTATTTGATATCCACACTTAGTCATTTAATATAGACTAATATAGTAGTATCCTTGTCGTCATACTAAGATTTGTACCGATTCTCATGTGTTATAATAAGATTTTTCAACTTCTAATCTCTCTTTATTTGATCACCGAGCCTAATTACATAATTCACATAGTTTAAAGTTTGGCCGGGACCCATATTTGTGGATCTCGAAGAGTGCCTAACACCTTCTCTCCGAGATAATTTGAGCCCTTACTCGATCTTGGTGGCGTTGACTAGTCAAAGAGAGTTATTTGCAGATAGGTGCCCTAACGCACCTTAAAAATTTTTAGGTGGCGACTTTTCTCTTTTAATTCCCATTTAAAAGAGTTGTCACACGTCGAACCTCGCTTTCGCAAAAAATGAGACGCGACAACATGGCGACTTTGCTGGTGATTACATTCAGGCTCTTACCATAACGAACTTGACTTATGCGTATTACTTTCTTTGTTACATGCACATCATTTATTCACCTTTACCTGTTTAAATTTGCTATGACATGCATATCCCTTTCTCTATTCACCTCTATTTGTTAAAATTTTCTATGACATGCACATCATTTTCCATATTCACCTTTATTTGTTTAAATTTGCTATGACATCCTTTCCCCTATTCTATTTTTTTGCTATGACCGCTCTTCATCTCTTTTCATCTTGTCTAAAACTGCTATACCATGCCTTTCCCATCCCTGCTTCCTTACCTGCTTCATTACGTTCCCGCACATTTTTTATGAACTAAACTGACTTCTTTCTTTTGTCTTTCTTCTCTATTCTTTCCATGTTTACTTTTTGCTATTTTCTTTACTGCTTTTACGTAAATACTTGGCAACATGTTATTATTTCTGCATAAAACATGCTCCACTCGTGCCAATTATCAACATAGTGACGCTTGATGAGTGTCCGCGCTCTTCTGAAAATTACCCATTTTAAATCGGAAAGGTTATTTGCGGTAGACTAGTCGATCAAATGTGCAGTCGACGGTCCAGTGCCTTTCCCTCTCAAGTGTTCCACTTGGGAGTACCGTTCTAGACCATTCTAGAAACCCTACTCCAATTTAAAATGTACATGCATCATGCTAAACCTAGTACAAGCTGAAGTGTTATTAACGTAACAACCCGCTAAGATGAACCTTGTCCTAAGTCAGACGTGATTTCTAAAATTCCAATGGACACTATCATATTATGTGCATTACTTGGAGAAAATGTGCCAACGTGTTGATCATTATTACGCAAGTAGTCAAATCTGGTAGGGGAAAGGGATAACTTTCTTTGTTTGCAGAAAATGAAGCATGAAATCCCCAGGTTCATGATGGTCCAAAACAACTCAACCTTGTTACTTGACTGGTGGAAAGACCTTGCACCTTGCGACAAAAATCATATGAGAAGAGTACTTGGTGACCTGCCATCCTTGCTAAACATTCGACCAAATAGAGAATTGATTTGGGCTGCTACCATGTTCTGGAATGAGAAAAGACTTCTTTTCTGATTTGGCAATATAGAAATGACTCCTCTCCTAGAAGAAATATGAGGCTTCACCATGTTTCCATGGGATATTCCGGGATTACTGGTGCCAGAGAATCGTACTCCCTGATTTTCTAGAAATAATGGGTTTTAAGAAGACATCTCTTTTGAATTCCTTTACGAGTGTTATGGGCATAGCAACTCGTGTCATCTTCATCATGATGAACCCTCAATTACTTCCTTGGGTTGGACGCACCAGCGAGTTTATGTGTTCGTCGTCTGCATCTTAGGGTTGTTGATATTTCCAATGAAGAGAGGAATAATTCATACTCACTTAGCCATGGTCGTCAGGACCTTGTGGGAGGGAATTGACAGACAAACTTATACCATCATACCTATGATCTTAGCTGAGATGTACCACACTCTAGATCGGTGCAAGCATGGATTTGGACACTTTGAGGGAAGCAATATGTTACTACAAGTCTGGCTGTTGGAACACTTTCGGAGAGGAGAGTATCATCAAGAGCTTCTGCAAAGGACGTTGAATCACTACATAGCTAACCATCACCCAAAGAAAATAACGTTTATCCCAGACAGGTTTGCACAACCTGGAAATGCTGTAGGTTGGTGCGTTTCTTCAGCAATCTGACAGACGAGCAGGTACATTGGATGTTTGAATGGTTTCCTAGTAGTGAGTTCATCATCAGGTCAAGGGGGACTACTCATCTGGTACTGATCGGGTTGAGTGGAATTTATCCTTATGCTCCCATAAGGGTAATGAGGCAAGCAGGAAGAAAATAGTTCATACCTCGGGTTTCCAACATGGTTCAGTACAATGTAGATTTCAAAGGAGATGTTATTTCTTTTATGTTTGAGGCGCAACATATGTTAAATCAAAAGGTCATTGTGGATAGAGTAACCATTGAGCAAGACAGGTATCATATGTACTACTATCTATCATGGTTGGAGGACGACGTGGAAGGGGACGTCAAGACATGAGTCAATCTAAAGGATATGATAATAGATGAGGTGGCTGAGGCACTTGTTAAGTATAAGAGGCTACGTAAAAGGATGTTCGAGTCTGAAGCTAAACATTTGGAACATGTAACGAGCGGGCCGGTTGTTTTGAGAGTTTGAGCCCCCAACCCTTAATAACTGCTTTCCCCACATTTGTTTCTGTTAGTGGGACTTGCCGGAGGGCCTAGTTATGGAATACAGAGAGTTTTTGGACACATAGTCCCTAATTATGAGTTTAAGGCTTAGAAATCACACTGTAGTCGGAATTGTGTGAAGACAGATCTGAAATGGAAATTCGTCAACTCTGTTAGCTTCGTTGAGTGATTTTTGGGTTGGGAGCTCGTTCGAAGTGTGTTTTCGAGGTATGTGGTAGATTTAGGCTTGAATTGGCGAAAGTTAGAAACTCGGCGATTTCGGTCGATAGGTGAAATTTTGATATCGGGCACGGAATGGAATTCTGGAAGTGGTTATAGGTTCGTAGTGTCATTTGTGACCTGTGTGTCAAAGTTGAAGTCATTCGAACTAGTTTTTACGTGTTTCGGCATCATTTGTGGATTTTGGAAATATGCTAAGTTCTTAAGCTTGGATTCATGTGTAATTCGTGTTTTTGGAGTTATGTGATGTAGTTTGAAGGCTCGACTAAGTCCAAATGTTGTAAGATGACTGGTTGGTAGGTTTGGTTGAGGTCCCGCGGGCCTCGGGTGTGTTTCAGATGCTCAACGGGTCATTTTTGGATGATTGTTGTTTTGCTGGTGTGATTGAAGCCATATTTTCTTCATTGCGGTCACGTGAGGGAGTACGCGATCACGTAGAGAAAGTTTGAGGCCAGTCAGGTTAATGCGTTGCGATCGCATACTTTAGGCAGCTTGATCATCGCATTCGCGTGGTCTAGGCCGCGTTCACGTAAAAGGAGTGAGGCAGCAGTGGAGTTGAGCTTTTACTCTTTGCGGACGTGTGAGCTCAGTCGCGTTCGCGTAGGCCTGAGGGGTTAGTGCATCGCGTTCGTGTAGGGGATACATGCGTTCGCGTAGTATAAATTTTGAGGCGCATATCTTTTGTTCTTCGCGATCGCGTGTGGACTTCTGCGATCGCGATTAAGGCACATCTAGGCAGATTTTAAAACACCCAAAAACGAGGGTTAAGTCATGGTCGCCAGGACCTTGATGGAGGGCATCTAGGGACAAACTTATACCATCATCTCTATGATCTTAGCTGAGATGTACCACGCTCTAGATCGGTGCAAGCAGGGATTTGGACACTTTGCAGGTTGCAATCTGTTACTACAAGTCTGGCTGCTGTAACACTTTTAGAGAGGAGAGTATTAGCAAGAGCTTCTAAGGCCTCTGAATGACTACATAGCTAACCATCACCTTTGGAAATGACGTTTACCCCAGACATGTTTGCACAACCTGTAAATGCTGTAAGTTGGGTGCATTTCTTCAGCAATCTGACAGATGAGCAGGTACATTGGATGTTTGAATGGTTTCCTAGTAGTGAGTTCATCATCAGTCAAGGGGGACTACTTATGTCACGACCCAAATTCTCAACCTTTGGAATCGTGATGGCGCCTAACACCACACTTGCTAGGCAAGCCAATGTTGGAATTGTACTAACCGTTATCTTTTACAAATCTCTTTAAACATAAGTAAACAATTTAAAATGAGTGTGGAATCTATTTCTATTCCACCAATGATGTCAATAATAATTAGGTAACGAAAATGAAACCACAAAACTAATGCTAATATTGAACAACCCAGGGTCTGGTGTCACAATTCACGAACTACTAAGAATACTACAAGTATTTGGCTAAAAAGAAATATATATGTTTTTAAAGGAACTAAAACAACAATTTAATTAATAAGAGGAAGACTCCAAAAATCTGCGGACGCCAGCAGATCTACCTCATGTCTCCATGTGAATGCTCAACTACTGCTCAAAGAATCAGCGCTGGCCGGTACTTGGATCTACACAAGAAGTGCAGAGTGCAGTATCAGTACAACCGACCCCATATACTGGTAAGTGCCGAGCCTAACCTCGATGAAGTAGTGACGAGGCTACGACGGGGCATTTATAACATAATCTGGAAACAATGTATAATAAATCAAGAAGGGAAATAATCGCAAATTAAACAGTACTTGCAATAAGTAAATAAAACAAGTCGGTTAACTCTTCCAGTTCTCAGCTATAAACAATACTCATGAAAATTTCCAATCAGTTTAAAATAACCATAAGTGCAGAATATGAAATGAGAACAATAAAACAGTGAGTATTCCAGTCTTTATGTTTAAAAATCAGTAAAACATGAATATCCTCCCTTATTGCTCCTTTTTGCGGCGCGCAACCCGTTCCCACCTGTCCACCCTTATTGCTCCTCCCTATATATATATCACCCTTATTTCTCCTATCGCAGCGTGCAACCCGATCCCACCTGTCCACCTTTATCACTCCTTGTTGCGGCGTGCAACCCGCTCCCACCAGACAATCACATCTCTTTATTTATAGAAAGAGATTTCACAATTTAGGTCAATTGCCTTTCACAATATTTATGTCTCAACAATTGCACACAGAAAGCTGTACTATTCATAAACTTCATCAATTATCATTTCACCATGAAACCAACCGGAATATATAGTAAAACACTGTCAACCAGCTCACCCTTTTATGTATCACAACGAAGCCAAGGGAACAACCAACACTTCCAAAATACTTGAAACAATACTTAACAACAAGCTGATGAAAACAAGTAGACATGGGAGCCTCAATGATCAGAAACAATTAAGCCAGGGATCAAATAAATTGGAAACGGGGAAGGGATCATGTTCAATAGATAAGTTGGTGGTGCATAGATACTCGTCACCTTACCTATACACCACTCACATGCAATTCCACATAGCATTTAAGTTGGGGATTCCTATTCCCTCAAGTCAAGGTTAAACCAAACACTTACCTCAATTCCACAAGCAAGTCACTGCTCAAGCACAAATTTTCCTTTATAATTTGCCTCTAACCCGCTCGAATCTAATCACAATTGGTTCATTATCATTAATTATTGCTAAAGGCATTAACTTTAATGAAAAATCATGGTTTTCCTATCAAAAGACAAAAATCGACCCTAGGCCCGCTTGGTCTAAACTCGAGGTTCAGACCAAAACCCGTTTACCCATTCTCCCCCGAGCCCGGATATACAATTAGTTTTGGAATCCGACCTCAATTC
This sequence comes from Nicotiana knightiana, assembly GCA_005239525.1. NCBI lineage: Eukaryota > Viridiplantae > Streptophyta > Magnoliopsida > Solanales > Solanaceae > Nicotiana > Nicotiana knightiana. The sequence goes on along the minus strand of ML419061.1, from coordinate 17,616 downwards.
GAGGTCTAAATTCCCAAATTTTAAAATTCCTAAGTTCTACCCAAAAATCCCAATTTTTACCATGAAAACTCTAGATTCTATGATGAAGTCTTGTAAAAAGTTGTTAAGGATTGAAAGGAATTAGTTGGAGATCACTTTCCAATGATTTGGAGAAGTTTGGGTCTTTGGAAAATCGTCTATCGAGGTTTAAGGTTTGAGAGAACTGAAAAATGGGTGAAAATCCCGTCTAAAATCTCACTTAACAGGTTGCGGTTATCGCAAATGCGATCAGGGGTTCGCAATTTTGAACCCTTTGAAAATCCTGATGCCTTCGCATTTGCGACAAAAGTGTCGGATTTGCGACATATGGAGGCCTTCGCCATTTCGGCCAGTGCGTCGCATTTGCGAGGTTGGCCTTCCCAGGCCTTCTTCGCATTTGCGACAAAATCATCGCATTTCCCAGGCCTGCAGACTTCGCAATTGCGAAGACTGGTCTCGCAATTGCGAGATCAGAGGCCTGGTGACAGATACCAGATGCACAACTGAGATTTTTCTAAGTCTAAACACTCCGTAGCCTACCCAAAACTCACCCGAGCCCTCGGGGATCCAAACCAAACATGCACGCAAGTCTAAAAACATCACTCGGGCTTGCTTGTATGATCAAATCATCAAAATAACATCAAAAACTATGAATTTAACCTCAAACTCATGATTTTCCTCAAGAACACTTCCATTTCACAATTTCTCTACCGTACGTCCGACTCACGTCAAATAAATTCCGATTCTCACCAAATTTCACAGATAGGACTTAAATGCCATAACAAACCTGTACTGGGCTTCAAAACTAAAATACGGGCCCGATACCAACGATTACACACATTAGTTCATTTATTTATTTTCTTAATAATCCAGCAAAAATAATTTTCTTCAAAAATTGATTTCTAAGGATAGGGACCTCGGAATTTAGTTCAGGGCATAGTCCAAGTCCCATATTTTACTGCGGACCTCCCGGGATCGTCAGAATACAAATCCAGCTCCATTTTCTCAAAATATTGACCGAAACTAAAATCAAATATAACTCTCAAAATTTATTATTTCATATATTTTCACATAAAAGCTTAAATCGAGGTAATTAAAAATTAAATCTTTTTAAGGCTAATGAGCTCAGAATAGTGTCTTAATTTATAAGATGACCCAAAAGGGTCATCACAACTTATTTGGTATTGATCGGGTTGCGAGGCATCTATCCTTATGCTCCCATAAGGGTAATGAGGCAAGCAGGATGAAAATAGGTCATACCTCGGGTTTCCTATATGGTTCAGTACAAGGTAGATTTCAAAGGAGATGTCATTCCGTTTAAGTTCGAGGCGCAACATATGTGGAATCAAACGGTCATTGTGGAGAGAGATACCATTGAGCCAGATAGGTATCATGTAGGTCATATGTACTACTATCTATCATGGTTGGAGGACGACGTGGCAGAGGACGTCAAGCCAGGAGTCAATCTAAAGGATAGGATCATAGATGAGGTGGCTGAGGCACATGTTAAGTATAAGTGGCTACGTGAAAGGGTGTTCGAATTTGAAGCCAAACATCTGGAACAACACGAAGTGAACAAGGAGGCGATAAAAGAATGCAAGGAGATTGCCACTAAGTAAACAAAAAGATTGAAATACTTGGAACAAGGATTGATGGAGCTCGAGGGGAAGATGAGAAAGAGACTCTTTGATTGTCAAGGCATGGATGGAAATGAAGGAGGAAATCTAGAAAAACCTTACTTATTGTTGGATATGCGTGATCTAGGGAACCTGATTGATGGGTTCAAAAGATCCAAGCATGGAGAAGGTCCTTCAGGGACCAAGTAGACTAGGAAATGACGTTCTTTACTTCTTTGTAGCTTAGCTTAAGATTTCGATTGTAATAAGTCTAAATGCCATTAGTAATTTTATTATTATTTTTGATTTAGTAAGGATTTGACTCATTTTTTGCATTAATGAAAAGACGCAAATGTTGGCATCAGTTTTCTCCAAGTCTACATGTCGCATAGGCCTACCTCAGACACAATGAGGTCCCCAAATTAGGACGTGAATTATTGCATGACTTTGTGAAACATGTTTTAATATTGCAAACAATCTTTTATTTCACCTTGCTAACTTGATTACCTTTTGCTTTTTCTTTTCTTTTTGATTATTCCCATTCCCAAAGGTTGGTTCGTGCATACTGGCATCATCAGCATACCACACCAGATTCAAAGGTCCCCCATCTCCCTCCACCAAGCGATCCCAAAGGTAAGGGCAAAGGAAAAGGTAAAATGGATAACTTGAGTGGTATTAGGAAATACAACGTTACTATGGCGGAAAACGTTAAAACCTCATATGGTCGAAGTACTCCGGCACAGAATGAGTTGGTATTACGTCTGGAGAAGAAAATCATGGAACTACAAGGCGAGCTTGAGTAGGTCCAAAATTTGGCAAACCTCTCCCTTACTCTCAATGTCCCTGACATTAACCAGCAAAACCCGATTACCCAGAACCAAACACCACCGCAAAACACACAAAACCGAAACCCACCACCAAATCCTCCCGCACCTCCCCAGAACCTTAACCCGCTGCCAGTATCGACCCCTCAACAACACCACCATCATCCAACTCAATACCCACAAAGCACTACTTATCACTCTCCCCAGAATGCACCACAACCTAATCCCGATCACCAAAACTCAACCAATGACCACCCTTATACCCAAGTTCCAGGAATCCATCAAAGCAATCCGATATATGTGGAAATTTTACCCCTCACCCCGCAGCAAACCTTATACATACCCTAATCGACTGAGAAGGACTTGCTCATTAAAAACATGGCGTAGGACATAAGAAGCTCACTGGTAGAGTTCAAAGTGTTAAAGGTGGTAAAGGCGTTGAAGGTATAAACTATGAGGACACCAAGTTCGAAATGTTCGATGGAACTGGTGACCCAAAAGTACATATGAGAATGTATTGTGATAAAATTTTAGGAGTGGGAAAGAATGAACAAATTTTCATGAAACTGTTCATGTGAAGCCTTACAGGAGACGCCTAGGTCAATGGCATCCCCGGCAGGTACATTGATATCTGCATTGATCTGGCTCCGGGCACCCAGCCCATTTCTATTCCGCCGTATCGCATGGCCCCGCCAGAGGTGAAAGAGTTGAAGGAACAATTGCAGGATTTGCTTGGGAAGGGTATCATTAGGCCCAACATTTCTCCTCGGGGTGCTCCAGTATTGTTTGTGAAGAAAAAGGATGGTTCGATGAGGATGTGCATTGATTATCGGCAATTGAACAAGGTTACAATCAAGAATAAGTATCCACTACCGAGGATTGATGATTTGTTCGATCAGCTTCAGGGTGCCAAGGTATTTTCAAAGATAGACTTGAGATCTGGGTACCATCAGTTGAGGATTAGGGTATCTGATGCCCCTAAGNAGGGACATTGATTTCTGCATTGATCTGGCTCCGGGCACCCAGCCCATTTCTATTCCGCCGTATCGCATGGCCCCGCCAGAGGTGAAAGAGTTGAAGGAACAATTGCAGGATTTGCTTGGGAAGGGTATCATTAGGCCCAACATTTCTCCTCGGGGTGCTCCAGTATTGTTTGTGAAGAAAAAGGATGGTTCGATGAGGATGTGCATTGATTATCGGCAATTGAACAAGGTTACAATCAAGAATAAGTATCCACTACCGAGGATTGATGATTTGTTCGATCAGCTTCAGGGTGCCAAGGTATTTTCAAAGATAGACTTGAGATCTGGGTACCATCAGTTGAGGATTAGGGTATCTGATGCCCCTAAGACAGCTTTCCGCACTCGGTACGGGCATTTCGAGTTTTTGGTCATGTCATTTGGGTTGAAAAATGCCCCAGCAGCTTTCATGGACTTGATGAACCGAGTGTTCAGGCCTTATTTGGACTCGTTCGTGATAGTCTTCATTGATGATATATTTATATACTCCCGCAATCAGGAGGAGCACAAGCAGCATCTCAGAGTGGTTCTTCAGACTTTGAAGGACAGTCAGCTATATGCAAAATTTTTGAAGTGTGAGTTCTGGTTGAGTTCAGTTGCATTCCTGGGTCATGTCGTATCAGCAGAGGGTATTCAGGTTGACTCGAAGAATATTGAGGCAGTCAAGAACTGGCCTAGACCAGCATCAGCTACAGAGATTCGGAGTTTCTTGGGATTGGCAGGCTATTATCGTCGATTCATGGAGGGGTTCTCATCTATTGCAGCCCCGATGAACAGGTTGACCCAGAAGGGTGCCCAGTTTAGATGGTCGGACGAGTGTGAGGCGAGCTTTCAGAGGCTCAAGACAGCTCTGACTACGGCACCGGTATTGGTTTTGCCCACAGGTTCAGGGCCTTATACATTCTATTGCGATGCTTCCCATATTGAGCTTGGTGCAGTGTTGATGCAGGATAGCAAGGTCATTGCTTATGCTTCGAGGCAGTTGAAGATTCATGAGAAGAACTATCCAGTGCATGATTTGGAGTTGGCAGCCATTGTCCACGCATTGAAGATTTGGAGGTACTATCTGTATGGCGTGGCGTGTGAGGTGTTCACGGATCATAAGAGTCTTCAGTACTTGTTCAAGCAGAAGGAGTTGAATTTGAGGCAGAAAAGATGGTTGGAGTTGTTGAAGGATTATTATATTACCATCTTATATCACCCGGGGAATGCCAATGTGGTGGTCGATGCTTTGAGTAGGAAGTCAGCTAGTATGGGCAGTCTTGCTTTTATTCCGGTCAGTCAGAGGCCGCTTGCTTTGGATGTTCAGGATTTGTCCAATCGATTTGTTAGGTTGGATATTTCTGAGCCTAGTCGGGTTTTGGCTTGTACGGTCGCTCGTTCTTCATTATCGGAGCGTATCCATGATCGGCAATTTGATGATCCTCATTTGTGTGTCCTTAGAGACACGGTGCAGCACGGAGGCGCCAAGCAGGTGACCTTAGATGATGATGGTGTTTTGATATTGCAGGGGAGAGTTTGTGTTCCCAATGTTGATGGGATTCGAGAGTTGATTTTAGAGGAGGCCCGTAGTTCCTGGTACTCTATTCATCCGGGCGCGCGAAGATGTATCAGGATTTGCGGCAGAATTATTGGTGGTGTAGAATGAAGAAGAATATTGTGGCATATGTGGCGTGGTGTTTGAATTGTCAACAGGTTAAGTATGAGCATCAAAGGCATGGTGGTTTATTTCAAATGATTGAGCTTCCCTAGTGGAAGTGGGAGAGGATCACTATGGACTTCGTTACTGGACTTCCGTTGACCCGGAAGAAGTTCGGTGCAGTTTGGGTCATTGTTGATAGGCTGACCAATGCATTTCATTCATGTGACAGTCTCCTATTCATCCGAGAGGTTAGCTAAGATCTATATCCGGGAGATTGTTCGCCTTCATGGTGTGCCGGTATCTATCATTTCGGACCGGGGTGCGCAGTTTACCTCGCATTTCTGGAGGGCAGTTCAGCGAGAGTTAGGCACCCAGGTGGAGTTGAGCACAACATTTCATCCTCAGACGGATGGACAGTCCGAGCGGACTATTCAGATATTGGAGGATATGCTCCGAGCTTGTGTTATTGACTTTGGAGGATCATGGGATCAGTTCTTGCCTTTAGCAGAGTTTGCCTAAAACAACAGCTACTAGTCGAGTATCCAGATAGCTCCTTATGAGGCTTTATATGGTAGGGTGTGTCGGTCTCCGGTTGCGTGGTTTGAGCCGGGAGAGGCTCGGTTGTTGGGTACAGATTTGGTTCAGGAGGCCATGGACAAGGTCAGGATCATTCAGGATAGGCTTCGTACAGCTCAGTCCAGGCAAAAGAGTTATGCAAATCGTAAGGTTCGAGATGTGGCTTTCATGGTTGGTGAGCGAGTATTGCTCCGAGTGTCGCCTATGAAGGGCTTGATGAGATTTGGGAAGAAGGGAAAGCTTATCCCTAGGTTCATTGGTCCATTTGAGATTCTTGATCGAGTGGGAGAGGTGGCTTATAGACTTGCATTTCCACCTAGCTTATCAGCCGTACATCCAATTTTTCATGTGTCCATGCTTCGGAGGTATCACGGCGATCCAGCCCACGTGTTAGATTTCAGCACTGTCTAGTTGGACAAGGACTTATCTTATGAGGAGGTGCCGGTAGCTATTCTAGACCGGCAGATTCGTCAGTTGAGATCCAAGAGTTTCCCTTCTGTTCGTGTTCAGTGGAGAGGTCAGCCTCCTGAGGCATCGACCTGGGAGTCTGAGTCCGATATGCGGAGTCGTTACCCTCATTTATTCCCCGACTCAGGTACTTCCTTCTTCTGTCCGTTCGAGGACGAACAGTTGTTTTAGAGGTGGAGAATGTGATGACCCAAAGGGTCATCACCTATTTTATTACCCATTCCATACTTTCAAGGCCTTGAAAACCTCATCTATAGTTGTCTCGATTTGCGTGTGCAATCCGGGCGCGTAGCCGTACAGCTTAAATATGAATTCTGTGAAAAATGCTAAGATTTGATATTAAAATGAATAAATTTGACTTCGGTCAACATTTTGGGTAAACGGACCTGGACCCGTGATTTGACGGTCCCGGAGTGTCCGTAGGAAAATATGGGACTTGAGCGTATGCCCGGAATCGAATTCCGAGGTCCCAAGCCCGAGGAATGAATTTTTGAGTAAAATTGTTTTCTGAAAATATTTAAGGAAATTGAAAATGAAATCTGATTAGAAAGTGATGGTATCGGGACCGTATTTTTGTTCCGGCGCCCGGTACAGGTCTTATATATGGTTTAAGCACTTTCTGTAAAGTTTGGTTGAAATCGGATTTCGTTTGACGTGTTTCAGACTCAAAATGGAAATTTGATGTTTTATGAAATTTGATATAATTCATGGATTTTGAGGCTTAATTCGATGTATATGATGTTGTTTTGGCGATTTGATCGCACGGACAAGTTCGTAGGATGTTATGTGAGTTATCTGTGAAATTTGGTATCATTCCGATTTGTATAGGTCAAAACGACACGTTGTTAGCGAAGTCTAGAAAACTTAAAATTTCTAAGTTTGGTTCTTGAGGTTTGGGGGTGTGATTCCGAGTTTTAGCGTTGTTTGGGTGTTTCGAAGGCTCGAGCGAGACCGTATCATGATTTGGTACTCGTTGGTATATTTGGACTAGGGCTCGGGTGGGCCCAGGTGCCTTCCGGGCACCTAACGGGGCTAAAAACCAGCAAACATGGCTGCTGGTGCACCTGCTCTGGTGTGACCGCAGGTGCAGCTGCCCAGCATCGTAGGTGCGGGACCGCAGGCATCGCAGGTGCGATCACCCAAGGCCTGGCCAATCATCGCAGGTGCGGAAACCTTCTCGCAGGTGCGAGACCATAGGTGCGGTCTCCACTCTGTAGGTGCGAGCCCAGGCTCCCTAGCCCATTTCCGCAGGTGCGAGATTTTTCTCGCAGGTACGAGACCGCAGGTGCGGTCCCCAGAGCCGCAGGTGCGAGATCACTGTTCAGGCAGTGTGTTTTAAATACGGGTTTTAAACCCATTTTTCTCAATTCCTTCTTCTTCCTTGGGCGATTTTCTTCCATTGTTAAGGTCTAACAACCAGGTCTTCTAAGGTAAGTGAACTCAACTCAAAAATTAGCTTCATGCATGGATTCTAGTTAAATTAATTACATAAACTAGTGCAAAAACTCAAGAAATTGGGTAGTAACCTAGAAGTTGTGATCATTTGATAATTTTATGTGAATTGGCCATGAAATCAAGTAAAAATTGTATATTAATGATCCTAGGCTTTGGGTGAGTGTTCCCTTCGAGAATTATAGGAATCCGAGCGAGCGGGCTCGGGGTCGAATTTTGGTATTTTGGAAGGATGCTAGGAAATGGATAATTAGGCTGTGTAATTGAATCATTGAATCCTTATTGATATACTTTAGTTGATTATGTCTAGATAATATCATTCCGGAGTTGAATTCTAAAGGAAAGGCGGTGTTAGAGGGTTGATTGCTATACTTTGGACCCGAAGTAAGTGTTTGGTCTAACCTTAGCTTCACGGAATAGGAGTTGAGTATTATTTGCTACTTGCTAAGTGTCAAATACGATGTATAGGCATGGTGACGAGTATCTATACATTGGTGTCTACCATGACCGTGAGTCCTTATATTGCGAATATTCTGATTTTGTTGTAATTTTCATGCTTAATTGATGATTTCCATATGTTGTAAAGAGCATGTGCATAGAATTGTAATCCTTAAACTCCTTTGGAGCATTGGCTCAAATTGTAAAACGAATGATGAAGATATATGAGATACTTACATCCTTTGGAGCATTGGCTCAAATTGTAAAACAAATTATGGAATGAAAGTGAAAGAAAGAGAAAGAGTTACTAAAATATACCTTTGCCGGGTCATCGTTGTATAGTTCCCTTGCCGGAATTAAATTGTTTAATTGATGTTCCCTTGCCGGGATTTAATTGTTTAGTTGATGTTCCCTTGTCGGGATTTCTATTTTTTATTTCTGTCTATTTCCTTGCCCTTGTTTGTGATTGCTGTTTGGCTGAGGAAGAGTGTTAAAGCACGAAGGGTGATGCCGTTCCATGTTTATATTATTATGCACGAGGGGACATGCCGTGTGATGTTTATATTATTATGCACGAGGGGACATTCCGTGCCATGTTTATATTATTATGCACGAGGGGACATTCCGTGCCATTTTTATATTGTTTATGCACGAGGGGACATTCCGTGCCATGTTTTATATTATTATGCACGAGGGGACATTCCGTGCCATGTTTATATTGTTTATGCACGAGGGGACATTCCGTGCCATATTTTATATTATTATGCACGAGGGGACATTCCGTGCCATGTTTATATTGTTTATGCACGAAGGGACATTCCGTGCCATGTTTATATTATTATGCACGAGGGGACATGCCGTGCCGTATCTTTCACTGTTTAATCTGTGTAGTCAATCCCCGTTATTATTTTCAGATATTTTAGACTGTTGTTTTCGTTTCCATATTTTCAGTATTTGCTATCTCTTACCCCCAACATGTTCTTCCCCGTAATTGTATTCTTGTTTAGTTTCTGCTATACTATTGAACTGCACAGGTACATTTTGTTGTCGTGTCCTAGCCTCGTCACTACTTCACCGAGGTTAGTCTCGGCACTTACTCAGTACATGGGGTCGGTTGTACTGATGCTACACCTGCACTTCTTTATGTTGTGCAGATTACGCAACCGGACCCGGAGGACATCATTAGTGGGAGTGTCTTCCAGCTCATCCTAGAGGCTTTAAGGTATACCCGCTGGCGTTCGTGGGCCTTGGAGTCCCTTCCATCCCTATGTCTTCATTTCTGTCTTGTTTTTCCTCTAGTTTCAGAGACAGTCATGTATTTCTTTTCAGACTTGTATTTAGCACTCTTATAGACAGTTTGTGAGTTTGTGACTCCAGGTTTTGGGAAATTTATGTGACATTGTATTATGATTGTCTCCACTTAGCTTAAAACAGTATTTATTTTCACTGTTTAATTGTGAGCATGTTTTAGTTTATTCTGTTAAATTGAGGTTATTATGCTAGTTTAGATATACACGTTGGCTTGTCTAGCGGGTTCAACGTTAGACACCATCATGGTTCGATGGTGGGATTTCGGGGCGTGACACACCTTTTCTTGGTATATCTATCAAAACCCAAAGAAGTGGGTTAGTTGGGTGAGTATTGCGTCAGACTTCATGGATAGATTCAGGTTCAACATGGAAAATGCGCCAGACTTTTTCTACATTCAAAACCTCAAGAAGAAGCCGACAGAAACCTTCCGCGAGTGTGCTACTCATTGGAGATCAGAAGCCGCAAAGGTAAGGCTAGCACTTGAGTGGAACAAATGAACAAGTTCTTTGTCAGAGCTCAAGACCCGCAGTATTACGAAAGGTTGATGGTTATTGAAAATCACAAGTTCTCCGACATCATCAAGCTAGGAGAAAGAATAGAAGAAGGAATTAAGAATGGGATGGTGAAAAATTTTGAGGCACTTCAGGCCACAAATAAAGCTTTGCTATCAAGAGGCACTTTGAAGAAGAAAAAAAAGGGTGCTGTGATGGTAGCCCAGGGCCCTAAGTCTCTCCTCACATACCAAACACCTCCCTCACCCCCAAGATACCAACACCCTGCTTCCACCTACCATACCTATAATACTCAACCTGCATATTACCATTCACCTCCAACCACCTGCCAAAACTACCCGAAGCCACGTCCAAATTTTGACCGCAAAACCTCCTAGACAATACACCCTAATTGCTGAACCCATGGACCAATTGTATGAGAGACTTAAGCCTGCTGGTTATGTTACTCCTATCCCTGATATTGTTTTGGAAACCCCTCCCAATGGATCAACCCCAGCAAAATGTGTGCTTATCATTCAGGCATGAAGGGTCATACCATTGAGGAGTGTCGCACGTTGAAAGAAAAGATTCAGATGCTGATCGACACTAAGGTCATATAGGCAAAGGAAGATGCAGCAAATGTTCATAACAAAACTCAGACGCGCACATAAATTCTTTGATGACGGTGTTAAGTGAAGCTTATGTACCCACTAATGATGTCGCCGAAATTCACACCACAGGTTGGGCTTGTGAAGCGGTCCATTGCAATTATAATTACCCAACTGGGAGTCGGGATTGATTCCTTAGGGAGCGTAGATGGGATTAGGTATATAATCGGACTAAGCATATAACATGTCTAAGATACACTTCCACATACTTTGTTGTTTTAGTATACTTCTAAATTAAGCTACTGTTTGCAAATGTAAAGCTAGAGAATGATATTTTTGGTATTATTTTCCAGTTTGTAAAAGATATAGGGCTGTGACTTCCACCTGCGTGTTTGCCTAATGGGTTGTGGGCTTTAGAGCGGGTTTCGTTGGTCGGGGTGTAATATAGAAATCAACACACAATTACCCACTCAATACCTCTCGGTAATAGAGTGGTTTTGCCCAATTTGGCTTTCTCAAGTCCAAATGGGTAGTTTATAGAACAGTTGATAGATGCTCAAATCGGGTTTTACTATCTCTAGATTCAACCCTTTTATAGGGAATATCAATTCTTGTTAGCCAAGTTTTCCTAGACTCAGTCTCTTTCTCAAGTAGAGACTAAGTCAAATAGGCTTTGAATCAATATTTGCAACCATTAATTCTACAATTAGAGAAAGAACTAGGCTAAATATTACACACCCAACCATAAACAAGCCCTAAATCAAACACCCTCTAGGTACCCACATTGGTTGGGTCACAACCCTAGCTAGAAATTTAGCTACTCATAGATGGAAATGAAGAAATTAAAGAAGAAAAGATGATTAAACTCATATTAAATAATAAATAGATGAAAATCCAATGTAAAATAGACAAGCTATCATAAAATTTCCTAAAACAGTAAATAACAATGGCTCCCAACTTTCAGATGTTCAAACTTCACCTAATTTTGTCAAAAAAGACTATTTATACACAACTAAAATTTTCGGATAAAATTGCCCTTTTAGAGGTTCTGTGGCCGCACAATTCTGTGTGCGGTCAGCACTTTGATGCAGATCTTAACATAAGGGACTTCTGCGGTCGCACAATTTTGAATTGCGGCTGCACTTCTTAAGTTCTGCAGACCGCATATTTCTGAGCGCGGCCTCACTTTTGAGTTCTGTGGCCGCACAATTATAGTGTTCTCCGCACTTCTTGATGGACTCAAACTTGGAATATATGATCTTCATCTTCTATGGCCCGCACAATTATTGTGCGGTCCACACTTTGTAAAGCTCTTCTGACAGAAGTCCTTTATGATCTGCGGCCGCAGACAAAATTTGGCGGTCTGCACTTTGGCCTTTTTTCTTGACCTTTGTCCTTGTACAAAAATACTCAGTCTTGAGTTGAATTTAATCACTTTGGCTCATTTCCCAATAATCCTTCAAGTAAGCATATTTTATCAGCTTTCGAGAATACCTTTAAACAGTTTTGAGCTAAAACAAAAGTAAAAAGGGTGCAAATAAGTAGTAAAAATCCCCACTTATCAACTAACATCACTAGTGGAGAGATGGCTAGCATGGTCGGACAGGTATTGGAGAGCCAAAAGATCACTTTTCATGAAGATGAATTACCACCAGAAGGACTGAGTCACAACAGGGCGTTACACATCACGGTGCAATTTGAAGATAAGTTCATTGCCAGGGTCTTGATAGATGGCGGTTCAAGTCTCAACATATGTCCATTAACCACTCTAAAAAGACTAGGTAAAGGCCTGCACAAGATACAAATGGGAAGCATGAATTTGAAGGCATTTGATGGATCTCAGAGAGCCACCATTGGAGAAATCAACCTCAATTTACAGATGGGCCCAACTTGGTTTGATGTCGAGTTCCAAGTTCTAGATATATCTGCTACTTACAACCTATTGTTGGGACAACCATAGATACATGACGCCGGCGCAGTGGCTTCAATGCTGCATCAGGCTGTGAAGTTTGAGTGGAGTCATCAGGAAGTGATCATCCATGGAGACGGAAGTAACCCCATCTACACTAATCAGACCGTCCCGGTCATCGAAAATAGAAAGAAGCTGGGCGATGAAACATAATATCGCATTGAACGAGTCAACGCAATTAAAAAGGATCGACGGTTGAGCAACAAGATAGAAATCATACTGCTATGGATAGGGTATGACCTCGGCAAGGGTCTCGACAAAAATCTTCAAGGGATCACCAAACCCATACAAGCACAGTACCATGGTACGGCGTTTGGACTCGGATACGAATACACATGGAAAAAATACAAGGATTGGTCACCACTATGGCGTACTCCGGATTATCCACAGGAACAACCGGTACCAATTCTTCACCAGACATTCGATCGACCTAACATGATGTGAGGATCTGAGGAAGATGAGGTTTTAGCTGGCATGAGGAAGCTTCTTCTAGATGAAGAAGACATGGACTGCTCTGCGATAGTTGAGGAGGAGGAGGAGGAGGAGGAGGATGATAAAGAACTTACCATTCAGACCATGGAGGAAGGAGCTATTCTCAAGAACTGGACCACTGCACCATCCCGGACCCGTTGAGTTCCTGGGTAGCCTGCAAATTAGCATGAATTATTTTAAAATAGTTTTGAGCATTTGAGACATTTTTCAGTATTTTGCTTTGAAATAATTACTCGAGCCATCGAGCTGCACTTGCTGACGTTTTAAAAGTCTTATAATGCATTATTGATTTTCATATTTATTATTATCTTTATACGTTTTATTTTCAGTATAATTATTACATATCTTGATGACCCTGCGTCTGGGACATGTAATGAGACAACGCAAATAAGGACAATAATTCAGAGGATCTGGAAGATGATATAATACCTGAGGAAATCATCAGAGAAGTAGAGAATGTTTAAAACAAACCGAAGTCTAATTTGGAAAAAACTAAGGCCGTCAACTTAGGGGATTGTAAAACGGTCAAGGAAACACGTATAGGCATTCATCTATCACCATTAAAGAAGGAAGAGTACATTAGATTCCTAAAAGACTATGAAGATATCTTTGCATGGTCCTACGACGATATGATTGGTTTGAGCACGTCCATAGTGGCTCGCAAGCTACCCACCAATCACATGTGTCCACTGGTGAAGCAGAAGCTCAAAAAGTTCAATCCAAATATGAGTTTGAAGATAAAAGAGGAGGTCACAAGGAAAATCAAAACCAAGGTTCTCCGAGTGGTCGAATACCCGACTTGGTTGGCCAACGTTGTGTCAGTTTCGAAGAAAGATGGGAAAGTTAGAGTATGTGTCGATTATCCAGATTTGAACAGAGCAAGTCCAAAGGATGATTTCTTGTTGCCCAACATACACATACTAATTGATTACTGCTCCAAGCATGAACTCCAATCCTTTATGGATTGCTTAGCTGGATACCATCAGATCTAGATGGATGAAGAGGATGCTGAAAAGACAGCCTTCATCCCACCATGGGAAATATACTGTTACAAAATGATGTCGTTTGGCTTGAAGAATGCCGGAGCCACCTACATGAGAGACATGACAACCATTTTCCACGACATGATACGCAAGGAATTAGAGGTTTACGTGGACGATGTTATCATCAAATCTAAAAGGAGTTCGGATCACATATCAGACTTGACGAAATTTTTTGATCGGCTTTGAAAATACAATTTGAAGTTGAACCCAACAAAATGTGCCTTTGGAGTCCTTGTTGGAAAGTTTTTAAGATTCATCGTCAGTCATCGAGGTATTGAGTTAGACCCATCAATAGTCAAGGTTATCCAGGACTTACCACTTCCAAAGAATAAGAAAGAGGTGATGAGTTTTTTAGGGCGCCTCAATTACATCAGCCGCTTCATAGCACAATAAACCATGATATATGAGCCAATCTTCAGAATGCTTAGGAAAGATGCTGCAACAAGATATACTGAAGACCCGTAGGCGTGGTCGGAATTGAATTCCAGGAAGTTTAGAATTTATATGGGAAGAAAATTCTCAATTCAGAAGCCTTAAGTTGGAGAAATAAATTAAGATTGGAATTTTGAGTAAACAATCTCCGAATCAGGATTTGAAGGTTCCAGCAGGTTTGTATGATGATTTCGGACTTGGGTGTATGTCCGGATCGGGTTTTCGATAACCCAGGAGCGTTTCGGCGTATATTATGGAAGTTAACATTTTAGAAGGATTTCATGAATTTGGGGTTGAAGTGCATATCGATGAGGTTGATGTCTGTTTGGGATTCCGAGTCTGGGAATAACTCCGTATGGTGATTCTGGAATTAGGAGCGCGATCGGAACTGAATTTGGATGTCCACAGGTCATTTTGGAGTCATTTGGCTAAAGATAGAAATTTGAAGGTTTTTGGGAAATCCGGTCGGAAGTGGAAGTTTTGATATCGAGGTCGGAATGCAATTCCGGAAGTTGGAGCAGGTCCGTAATGTTAAATATGACTTGTGTACAAAATTTGAGGTCAATCGGACGTGATTTGATAGGTTTCGGCATCAGATATAGAAGTTTGCAATTCTAAGTTCTTAAGGAATTGGATTTGAGTGCGATTCGTGGTTTCGACATTGTATGAGGTGATTTGAAGCTTCGAGAAAGTTCATGGGATGTTATGGGACTGAGTCGTGTGTTTGGACGGGGTCCCAGGGATCTCAGGTGTGTTTCGAGGTGGTTTCGGGTCATTTCAGAGTCATTTGTTGTTGCTGGTTTCTGGTGCTGCTGGTGTCCTATGCGATCGCAACCTTAGTATGTGATCGCAGAGAAGAAATTGAGGGGAAAAGAATTTGGCCTATGCGATCGCGGGTGCTGGTGTGCGATCGCGGTGAAGGACTGGGCAGGCTAGTGCGATCGCATGCGGGGAGATGCGATCGCGGAGAAGGAATTTGGAGGGATGCTGGTTGGCCTACGCGATCGCAGAAGGTGCAATGCGATCGCGGAAAAGGTTGGGGCTTGGCCTATGCGATCGCGATGGCATTCCCGCGATCGCAAAGAGGAAGGATCTGGGCAGTGTCCTTTAAAACGGGATTTTTGGCAATTCTCTTTCATTTTTCAAAATCTATGGACGAATTTGGAGAGCTTTTTAAGAGGGATTTCATCAAGCTTCCGAGGTAAGATGATTCTACCTATTTCTAAGACCAATACAAAATTATTACATGGTTTTGATGTGAGAATTGGGGAAAAATTTAGGAAATATTGAAGAAACCTAGAATTATCGTGGATTTTAGCCACAAATTGAGCATGCATATTAGAGTAAATTGTATATTTGAGTTAGTAATGCTATGGGTAGGGTATATCTTCGAGAAATTTTGAATATTCGGGCACGTGGGCCCGAGGGCATTTTAGTCATTTCACTGAGCGGAGTTTGGAAAGTATATGATTTGGAATTGTTGCAAATATTAGGGTATGTTTTCATTGGCTTTTCGTTGTTTGGATAGTTTCAGAGCGTTGTGCAATGTTTGGGGTCATCGAAAGGGCTTGGAGGACAGTTAAGGAATTTCGGAGCAAGGTAAGTCTCCTTTCTAACTTTGTGAGGGGGAATCGTCCCCCTAGGTGCATTAATTCAGTATATGCTATTATCTTCGGGGGCTACGTACGCACGAGGTGACGGGAGTCCGTGCGTAGCTACTATTATGCCATGTCCGGGTAGCCTAGGACCCACTAGCATGCTTCATGTATGTACTTGTAACCCTGCATGTGTTATTAAATTGCTGATATGACCGAAATGTAATTGGGTGTTTAAAAGAAAACTAGAGCTCATAGTGTTAACCTTCTAAAAAGAGAATTGTTTCTGCTGTGGATATATGTGTACCTGGACTGGGTTGTGTCATGGAGTATTACTAAACTGGACAAATGAGTTTCAAAAACAAAGATTTTAGAACCTATATTTCATGTTTTTTTTAATAAAGACTTTACCATTTTCCTGAGAGAAACGGTTTTCTTGATAAATATACGAATTTATTATGTGGATATGTGTAACTTTGGGTGCCTGAGTCGCATGAGTGATTCGTGAGCAGGAAGACCCTGTATTTGTGTATGTATTCTTATGAGCACCTGAGTCGCATGTATGATTCGCGAGCAAGTTGGCCTATTTATTTTTAACCACATCGCATGATTGATTCGCGAGTGGGGAAGATATATGCATCTATGGTTCGAGCCGTTCGACCCTCGGCAGTGCACAGTTTATGTTTATGTTGGTTCGGGCCGAACGACCCTCGGCGTTGCTTGCGCGTGCTATTTACTGCATAGTTGCTATGAGTTTGCCTGATCACTGGCCGAAAATATAAAGTTGTCAATTGAAATGACAGAGATTTGAAGTTGTTAAAAAGATTTTGGGAGAAGTTGTTCCTTCCATCGATAAATTGTCATTTGATTAAATCACCATGTTGATTAATTGTTATTAATATGACGAAGATATAAAGTGTTAAACATGAACGAAGTCGAAAATATTTTATTCCTGATCTTAAGTGAATTGCCCTTGATAATCATGTTTAGTTTCATACATAAATATTCTAACTTGACCCTTAGTAAGTGTCTAATCTGACCTCTCGTCACTACCTCTCTTAGGTTAGGCGGGCGATTTACTGAGTACACGTTGTTTTTGTACTCATACTGCACTTGCTATGCATTTTATTGCACAGGTACTTTCATTGCAATGTGGAGGATTTGGAGACTTAGGCGAGCTGCATCACCCGGAGGCGATCCGCAGCTGACAGAGTCTCCTTCGTACTGTATTCAGTTTTGTTTTAAAAATTTCCTCGTCCAGTTTTATTTCGGACAGGCTTTGTAATGATTGTGTAAGTTCTTAGAAATTGCTCATGTACTTGTGACACCGGGTTCTGGGATATGTATTGGGATATAATTGCTTAAGTGTAATCTTTTAAGCCATTATTTTTAATTAACAAAATTTTATTTGGTTATTATGTAATGGAGAGAAAGGAAGTGTTTTCATAAATGTTTTTAAACGGAAAGTTATTTCGATTAGTTAATGTTTTCGCTTGCCTGACCTTGTGTCCGGCGCCATCACGACCTTAGGGATTTTGGGTCGTGACAACTAAGGGTGGCAGGTGGGCCGGGCCGGGCCCGACCCGGGCCCGCGGGCTATACGGGCTAGCGGGCTAAACGGG